>VZTM01008335.1:356742-398602 GCA_013400555.1 Jacana jacana
CATGCAGTACTGCTTCAGCTGAAATGGTGAGAATGCTGATGACAAGGATTTGATGGGTAGAAGTAAGCAAGGAGCTCTTTCTGTAGGGAAGAGCTGCTGAGGCTGATGTCTGGATTTATGCATACCAGAGTTACTCAGAAATGCTGCAACAGACAGCCTTCTCAGAAAATACACTTCTATCTTAAATACTGTATAAAACTGACTTCTTAAAGTACTGAATCACAAAAGTTGGAACCAACTTCTTCAAGTATTTCCTTTTTTCTTATATAATTATGACTTTTGATTTTTGGTAGATATTACATCAAATGACAGCAATTTAACTGTCTTTTTAGCTTTTGTGTTCTAGAGCACATCTGACTAAATATTTCCTTTCTTTTTGTCAGAATACCTCATTGACCTTAAAGGCTATCATTAATGTGGAGGTGAAAGTTGGTGTTGTTGATGGGTTGCATCTTTCCTACTTGACCTAAATTTAATAGTAATAGTGAGTTGTCTAGTTGAAACAGGTAATATTCTGGATTTCCATGCTGATACGAAGAATATAGGAAAGACAAGTTTTGCCAGGGGAGAGGTAAGAAAATTTGTTAGATGTATTGGGATAATGTGGTTGCATGAGCTGCCCTTGTGACTGGAGACAGAGGCATACCTCTGAGAGACATCTTTCTCAAACAACCCGTGCATCCAACTTGGGATGAGAAAAACAGCCCTTGGGATACATTACTCCCACTCTCCTGACTCCTTTCCTGATTACTTGGGATACAAATAATTTTCTTTAACCAAATGTGGCATATAGGAGCGTAAACTTCCTGTTCCCACTGGCTCCCCCTCTTTCCTTTTAGGGTGGAAAGGTTTCTGATTTCTGTGTCAGGAGATGGATCCCTCAATGCTGTTGCACATCCCAGAACTGGCTGTTTCTCAAATTCTATTAAGCATCTGCAGTTCTCAAGCTAACCAAGTTGTTGCATATGCTGGGGCAGAGATGATGCTAAAGGGATGGGAGCCTGATGTACCTTCCTCCTAGCATGTCACACTCAGATTATATTGGTTCATACTGAGCAGTGAGCTATTTCCCCTCAATTTTTTTCTTTTATTTTTTTTTCTTCTCCCTTCTGTGGATTATTCAGTTATTATTGGGCTGGGTTTGAAAGTGCTGCAAGTGCAGCCAGCCTTGTGTCCTGTCAGCATAAACTCACAGGTTCTTGAGTCAGCAATGTCTGTTCTGGTTGAGGGAGATGTCTTCAGCTTCAGTGTTTTCTCCCTCCTGGATACTCACTTACTCTGTCACTTGCTGGGCCAGGTGTCAGTAAAAGCCATCACCAGGGTGGGGCTGTCCCTGGAGGAAAAGGTAGGTAGGAGGACTTGGAAAGTCATGAATCCAAAGTTAATGAGTCAAAACTAATAACATTTCCAGGGGTGCCAGTGCTGGGGCCTGGGAGCCCAACCCTGCCTTCATCACATGCTCCTTGGAGACAATGATTGCTGAATTTTCCTGTCGTAGAATGGTGTTTGTAGACTGGTTCCAGGAGCTACTGCATAACTTGCACTGGTGTAGGATTTGCTTTGCACTGGTGCTCCAAAACAAACACTGCAAATAGCAATACAGAAATCTCACAACAGGGCCAGCGCTAGTAATTTGTAAGTTAATAAATTAATAATATTGATGTAGCATGGCTTCTGAGATTTAGACTTTCCAGGAGACAGACAAATAAAAACCCTGCATCTCCATCCAGTCCTGATATTCTTTTCACTCATATCCAGCCATAGCTCACTGTTTGTATTTCTCTATACATTCTTGCCCTTTGCAGCACATGACAATTAGTTTTACAGTTTGATAATGCTTCAACTAAGCCTTTGTGTGGAGGGGGCCATTTTCTTCAGTTTTGTTTCAGTTTTAGTTTAAACGATGAGCTAAACTGAACAACAACCTGCCATCTCCTTTCTCTAAACAGAAGAAGAGAACAGAACCCTCGTGTGAAAATTCCATATTAGCCTGTGTAGGTGAAAAATTATTGTAAAATTTGGTGGACTTGCTTTCACAAATTTGGAATCTCTTGTGTAGCAACGCTTTGATATGCCAGAATAGTAATGAGATTAAGACAGAATTGTTGCTTTGTCCATGTTATATTTTTCCCTGGTTTTATTGAGATGCAAGTGAAGTACGGTGTTTTCTTCCTAGGTTTTCCCAAAGAAAATGTAAGCAGTTATTTGAGGATAACATAGCTACCTTCAATCTAGAGGTAAATATACAGGGAACATCTGAAAATCATTGTCTTATTAAGCAACTGAGAAGAATTTTGGAGAATCACCTCTGTTTTGCTTCAGCTGAAACACTAGCCATAAATTTCCCGCTGCTCTACACTGTAAAAGATGAACGTACAAACACTATGAATGGTCACCTGGCACCTACATCATTTACAGACTGAAACTTCTCCAGACTTTTGGGAAAAATGTGGGAGAGTCTGTATTCTCAGCTTCTCTGTTTCTTTTCTTTCCAAACTTCTTATGAAAAACTTGGTTAGACAACAGGAATGAATGCATTTCAATAATATTACAGTTCTGGTCAGTCTGCCACCCCAAAGTTCAGCTACCTGCCAGAGGATGTGCCTGTACTTGGAAATAGGATGGGTGAGAAGTTATTTGGCAACACCAGCTTTCATCTGGGACAAGAATGCCAGGACAGCTGTGTTTAATGCTTCATTTGGCCCTTTCCACCCCAGTTCCAGACAAAGGAATGGTCCTGGGCCAAAGAATTGATCGGTCTCAATTCCACACATGGTCTCATCCTTTTAAATCAGAACTGAAATTCCTCTGGGGCCATTGGGCTGAAGTCCCTGTGGTTGAGGGATTCTGAGTTACATGGCAGTGAAATGATCCCACTCTGTTACAACCCTGGGAGTGTTTTGGCCCTTCTCTCCAACTTAAAACATTGCTTCAGAGCCTTCTTGTCTCGGTGGCTGGAAACTTGCTGGTAATTCTCTGCCTAAAATGACTAATGAGTGATTTATACCTATTTTTCCCTAAACAAGCATTACTCTAAGGGTTATTTTTCTCCATCTTAGTGCTTGTTTCTTCAACCCAGATCTCATGTCCTTAAAGCCCAGTTTCTTCTGCAAAAGCCAGCTTATATTATTTCACTATATATTCCTTACGATATCTGAGTATTTCACAAGCTCTTGGGATGATGAAACAGCACTATGCAGCAGTATGGTTGTTGCCATTTTGTGGTGGGACAAATGGACAAAAGGACATGAAGGACTTTTAAGTCTTCAATGGTGATATCTCTACCTTGGCTTTAGTTTGTATTTGGTGGAAAGAGGATTATGACTCTCCTCAACCTCTGTTTCAGAGAGATATCTTATGCCTAGGATCAGAGTTACTGGAGGGAGGAACTTTGCTGCACCTACTCAAAGCCATGTCACATATAATAAGGAACCTGTGACCTCCCTCTTCAAAAAGAGGTACCCTGTCCCTCTTCAGGGTATTTTATCATATAAAGGTGAATCTCTTCTTTCTGTCTCTTCTTCTGTGTGATATGAGGAGGTCATTTCATTATATCTGTAGGGTCTAGATTTCACGACTACTCACTTTGTAACTGGATCCTGGATTCATTCTTCCCCTGCTTCTTCCAATAGCAGTGAAGCCACAAAGCTTATGCTTTAATTTTTAATCCTGAAAAAAAATATCTTCAGCTTTCCTATATCCTGGCTTGCACTATCATCCTTGGCACACTGTTTTCTATGATTTCTGGTTTGCAGGACTAACCTTTCTCCCCTCATTCATGATATGATGGGGTGCGGATTGGCTGGGGGAACCTTGAGGCTCTATCTCTTCAGCAGTGCCATGCTTTGCAAGGCAATAGAATCATAGAATGGTTTGGGTTGGAAGGGATCTTTAAAGGTCATCTAGTCCACTCCCCCTGCAATGAGCAGGGAAATCTTCAACTAGATCAAGTGCCCCATCCAACCCAGTCTTGAAAGTTTCCAGGTATGGGGCATCTACAACCTCTTAGGGCAACCTGTGTTTCACCACCCTCATTATAAAAAAAAATAGTCAAGCTCTCCTCTGGGACCACCCTGTGTGACTTGCTGAAGGGCATAAAAGAAGCTTTTAGTGGAGCAGAGACACATCCTGGACCTTTCAGAGATCCCTCTCCTTCTACCATTGCCTTCCTCAAGAAGGCACCCTTGCAAAGTGAATGACATTTCAAATCTCTTTCCAGAGACCGTGAGAGGGGGTGTAAACAGTCCAAAATGCTCTTTCTAGGCAGGTCTTCTGCAAACAGTGGCTTTCTCTTATGCAGACACTGAGGAAATCTAGAGTAGAAATAATTGACTGTAGGTTCCACGAGTTTGCAGTTGTCAGAAGTGGAACCAAATCATGTGCCTTGGCTGGGAGACATCACTCTCTTAAATTCTCCATCGAAATTAATTAGGAGTCCCTTACATGACCTTGCAGATGATGGTTTTCCCCCTTCCAAATTGCATTTAATGAAAAAGCCTGGCTTGCTAGGTGGGTGACTTTTCCCAGGATCTTGCAGCACTCAGATTTGTACTGATGAAAACCTCTTAAGCTTCCTGAGAATTTAGATCCAAGTAGTGTTTTTTCTTTAATTTCCCTATGATTTTCCATTCCGAGAACTATCCTTTTGAACATATTTATTCCAGCTTGCACAGTTCAAGGGCCCACAGTTTGACACAACCTCTTCTACCTTCCAGATGCTTGTCAGAAAGGGGCTGCTATTCTACCTCCCGAGGGTTGTATTTTACTGCACAGGGTGTGTCTCTCAGTACAATTTAAATCAGCAATAATTAGGGGAGACTGAGAGCTCTGAATGTACCAAGGAAGGGGAAAAAGGGCTGTTGCCCTTTACTTTCTGAAATGAGACATTTTCCCAATCAGCCATTGCCTGATTCCTCAGTCTTTATCTGTGGAGTTATGGAGTGTTTGGAATTAGGGGAAGAAAGAGGAAATTGAATGATATGTCAAGTCTCCATGAAAGTTATCCAATGTCTGCGCCCTACCTAAAGTGAGCAGTCTTGAAAGCGCGATGCCAAATCCGCCTTTTTCCTGCCTCTGCCACTCTTGCTGTCTAATATGGCTTGGCTGAGAGACAAATTTCCTTGCAGTCAGGAAAGAAAAAAAATCAGAAACAGAAGTCCTTCTGAGCTATTACCATGTGAATTACATGGACGTGCGGTGAGAAACTGAGCACTCATCCTCAGACCCTACAGCAGCTGAGGTCTGCCCTAAGATGCATGGAGCCTCAGTCTGTCACCAGGAGATCTTCAAAAGCTCCTACATTTGCTGCAGATCTGCAATAGAGTCACTGGCTGTTTACACTATTTGGAGACATGCCCAAAGGGAGAGGAATTTGTTAAAAGCAAGAGCTGCAAAGTCCCCTGTACTTCAGTCCTATGTCTCCTTTACTGAGCAGTAATACATACTAGACGTGCTCTGCAAGCAAATGCATCCTCTTCTAGACTATACCCTGTCCCAAAAACCCAGTTAACCAAAAGCCAGTGTCCTGGAATAGACTCTTTTTCCAGGGCACTGTGTGTTGTTTGAGTTTTAGGTGAGATTTCCTTGAGAAATAAATTTTAGGTGGTTATGTCTTGTGTACCTGTCCTTCTGCCTGTTTATACATGTCTTCTGAACTTTGATGCCTGTGGATGATTGTATTCACAGTGGATTTGGGGATGAAGTGTTAAAGTTATGAGGCTTTGGGCTATTGTAGGCAATAAAAGAGAGATGTGTGATGAATTATGTTTGTAAACATCCCAACTGAGGAAGGCAGATGTGGTGTAGAAGTTCACAAGTTATTCATCACTGGAGAACTGGTAAGGAGAGAAACTTTGTGAAAGAGTGGATTGGGGAAAAGCTGGGGCTGAGGGCTGCCTGACTGGCGAGTAGCTTTTGGGGGTCCTGGTGGGCAACGGGTCCTGGCAGCAAAAGTGGCCAATGGCATCCTGGACTGTACTGGCACCAGCCCAGCCAGGAGCTTGAGAAGAGCAATTGCCCATCTCTAAAACAGTGTTGCTAAGACCACATCCATCCAGTTCTTGTGATGATCCAGCATGCATCTAGTTCTTGTGATGAGCATTGCAAGTTTTCACATCAAAAGAGGACACTTTCCCTTAAACGTGCAGGATTGTGAGACCTGTACAATTTGTATGCTCCTGGGAGCTGCCTCCCTGGTCATGCATCAATCACCTCATATTCCTTTTCCTTAGCATATTAGATAATTATTTTTTTTTTCAACTGCTCTGTGATTCTTTTTACATGGACTTTCAGAAACAAGAAAGGAAGCTTGGAAGTTGCTTCTTTGGTCATTGCTAGGCTAACAGGCAAGTTGGAGTTGCTGACTGACTACAGACAGCACTGCTCCCTTGCTTATACCAAGCTCTATCTCACCTGTCTAACCTATCCTAGTATCTTTTAAAGAAAATAAGCTGTTAAGGGTAGCAAGAAAGATTTAGCTTATGTCTATGTTCTTCAACCATGGGAGAGACTAGTAGCCCAACAGACAGGATGCTCATTTGCTACCAGACTCCTCCCCAATCTTTCCAAATATGATCTTTATCAAGCCACTAAATCTCACTGTCTACCAGTCCTTTGCGAGTCAGAGTGCTGCCTCTACTCCCAGGAAGGCTGTGTCAGAGTTTGTAGGGATAGAGCCTAAACAAACATTTTGAATGGGAACAAATGTTAGAAACATTCCTGGACTTTTACTGTATGGTATTTTGAGTTGCAAACACAAGCAATTCAGGCTTTCTCTCTCCGTATTCTGGCCAGTATTGAGACTTGCCAAAGAGATACCTCCAAGAGAATTAATTCCTGGATTTGTCTAAGGCCTTGTGCATCATGGAAACGGCTTAATGGAGAGATTTACTATGAGCAAGTCCTTCCTTCCTCTCAAGGCCAATTTCACAGTTTTAATACTGAAAAGTTGTGTTGTTCACAGCTTCCTTGGAGCCCGTTGCTGAATTGCCACTGTAATGGCTTTACTACTTTTAACAGCCTATAGCTAGGAGTGTTTGGAGAGTGAGAAGCATAGATTTCAGGCCCAGAATTAGTCTTTTGGCAATGGAGTGGCCACCAGCAACAACTGAAATTGCAAAATGAGCATTTCTAGGAAAAAATAAAATCCTTCATGTTTTCATCCCAGGTTGGGCTGTCTGAACTAAAGCTTAAAGTGTTTTGATCCAAATAAAAAACCCAAACCAACCAAAGCTTTTGAAAGATTAACATTCCCAGACAAAAAATGCCATCTCTGTACCTTCTAAGAGTTATCATTTAGAGGTTCATCCCCCCTCTTTTTCTTCTTGATGGTGGGCATCACATCTACTATGTCTCTCTGAGCTGCCAGAGAACATCAGAAGAGTGCTGACTGTGGGGCTTGCATAGCTGTAGCCTGGCCGAGGAATCAGATTCCTGGGGGGCACTACAACACATATTAAGGCTGACGGTTGGACTTGATGATCCCAACGGTCTCTTCCAACCAAAATGATTCTATGATTCTATGATTCTATGAGCACTGCAGCTGCCTCTCTGAACCAAAAATTGCAGATGTGAGCTGAGAATGGTTTTGGCTTCTGATTGCAGACCAACATTATGCACACATTCATAAACTAGAAGGTGATTCTTGACCTGTAGAATTGGGGTGTTCGAGGTAGAGAACAGACGTGAGTTATAAAGCAGGAGGTACATAACCAGGTACATCCAGCCTTGAGCACTTCCACAGACAGGGTGACAATGGCGATGCAGCCTGTAGTGTGCTCTGTGGAGTGGAAATCGCTGTGAGAGATGGGGGGAATGAAGAAGGCAGAGCATTTAGCCCCAGTGGGAAAACTTTCAGGAGGAGGAGGTGAACACATCTCCCTTGGAAAGAAAAACCAAGCAAAACACAGGCGTGCCAGAGCCTCCTGAACGCCTGAGCTGGGACAATGCATTTTCTGTCTTCGCCTCAGCTTGTGCAGCGCCCTCTAGTTCGGCAGGGACAGTCCAGCGGGAGATGGAAACCTGCCACCCATTGAGTCACCGACGCCACCTCCCACATCACTTTCCAATGTGCCTGTCTCCTAATTAGCCAATAAATTCACAAGCGCTTTTCTGTCATCCGAGGGCCGCTCCAGCAGCCTCGCGCTGGTAACGTTTCAATTGTGTGTCTATGTACGCGCCGGTTCTGCCAGCTTCTGGGGCTCGGGGCAGGCGACGGCGCCCAGCCAAAACCACAGAAAGGCTTTAGTGAAAAAGAATATGCTCCGAGTACGAGCAAATTGGTGTATTCCATTTGAGGTGATATTAACTGCTTTCTGCACAGTGGCTTCTAGGGCACAGTGCCTTGGCCCTGGAAAAAACAGTGTTTTTCAGTGAAAGGGTTGCAAACCCCACGGCACACAAATGCTGCACTGTGCTGGGCCCAGAGCACTTTGTGGCCAATTGCCTGTTGATGTCCAGGTCATCTCAGGAGTTGCTGTGGGGTTTGTACTTCAAACAGAGACAGACGGCTCGGGCTGGTGTCTCTCTTCACCCCTGACTGTTGCCGCCTGATGATTAAAGCTCAGACAAGCTCCTTCTTTCAAGAACCCTTCTCTACCCTGCCACAAAGACATTCAGCACTTTGAGTCTGTCATAAATTGGCTGTGTTACAAGGAGTTAGAGGCTCCTTTGCTATGGCAGCTGTGATTGATAGCGGTTTGTCCCACTGATTACAGCCACTGGGCTGGATTTAAGTACCTAAGCAGCAAAGGCAGTATCCAAATGGCACAAGAGCTTTAGAGCTGAAGTTACAAAGTCTTTATCACAAAGAAGAGGAGACAGTGTCAAGAGAAGATTTTGTTCAGCATTTCTGGCTGCTTGATAGATGTCTCCATGCAAACATGGGCTGAAATGTGCTGTTGATGCTGCGTGCATGCTCTGGCACTTACCTGCAGAAGACTTGCAGGCTGAATTTCCAGGCAGAGGTCCCTTGTAAACTGCAGGAGAATGGCGTTTCCTTGGCAAAGAAGGGACTGTGGGTGTTAGATTATGTGAATAAGGGCTCATCAACTCTAACACAAACGACAACCCAGGCCCAGCCAACCCTAGGGCTGTCCCAGGAGACCAGTTGGCTCCACGGATGGGGTAACACCTCTCACTGTGAGTCAAGGCAAAGTGGTCTCCAGAGTGCCTCACTGACTAAGTGATGCAGAGGAAGAACATTTTAGGATTGGGTAAGACTTACTGAGGTAAGTTATGGGTATAACATGACTTTTAAGGGAGAAATCAAAATTGGGCAATGAGAGGGATCAAAGTGATTTGGAGAAGAAAAAGTTTGGGGAAAATTGAGGGATAAGGAACAAAAGGGGCTGGCTGCATGTAAACAGGTATCAGGTTGGCACAAGTCTGGCCGTACTCTGCTACTGACTTATCTAGGCTGTCCCTTTTTCTCATTAAACTCCATTTCTAGCCAGCTTACTGGGTGAGGGGCTCTATGCTCTGTGTGCATATGTGTTCACAGAGGGCCAGGTGCCAGAAAGTGGGGTTGCATCATGAGTCACAGCCCAGGTACTTGAGGCATTGTGGGGCCTAAGGGTTTTCTGCTGGTGAAGTCCTAAGTCTGAACCAGCAGGCAGAGGCACACATTTGCACTTGCATGTCTGTGCATGAAGCAACTGAGAGACCAGGGATCTGGGGCCAGCTACTGTATTAAACCAGCATGAATACATATTGTATATGTATTTACATATGTATGTATTTTCCCCTCCCAAGATTTGGTTGCTGTATTACTGAGCAGCCCCAAGGATGCTAAATCACCAGTAGACACATCCCAGGGTGAGGTCTGGGATGCTCTTAACCACTGCAGTGGAGTGTGGGCTAAAAAGATCTGGAAGTGCTGGATGAAGGTGGGGTGAAGGTCTGAAACCCTAGCGCTAAATGTTTTCTACAGCAAGATGCCAGACACTCCCTGAAAGGAGATCATGGCCTTCCCATCCTCTCTCCTCTTACAATTTTATTTAATCCAAAAGCATTTATAGTAGGAACATTTCTTTTTATAAACTCTTCCATCAGCTGGATGTGCCTCTGCAGGGCATGTTGACACATCAAATTAGGTTGTGGTTTGGGTGGCAGCTGCCATGGGCCCAAGGATGTGAAGATGTGAGTGGGAACATTGCAGAGAGGAAGGAGGAAGGCTCCAAACAGCTAAAATCTGCGGTTGAGAGCTGGCTCTCAGCAAAACCACCTTCATCAAAGCTGAGCCATCCTTGCTTCTGAGCAAGGCGCTGGGATCCTTGCAGTCTACACATCTCCATTGTCCCTTGGGCATGGACGTGAAAGTGGCAGGGATGTTCATGTGGCCTCATGCTTCAGCCCATGTCTCATCCCACACTGACCTGCCTTTGTGGGTGCTCTGAGATATTTACTTGCTTCTCTCCTCTTCCTCCACTATTTTTCATGTCTTTATGCTTCCCTGTACTGGCTGGAAGCACTAAAATCCATGCCAGAAAAGGCTATTTTCATGGCATCTTGCAGCTGGCTGACCCAACCCTGTGAGATTCCCACTTCCATCCAAAAGCTTGTCCTACTTTCAGGCTAGCCTGGGGAGATCACTCATGGTGTGAAATGCCTTCTCTCTCCTCTCCTGCCTCAGGAACTCACTGCAGTTCCCACCTCTCTACTTGCAGGGTTCCCAGTGGCACCCCTTCTCCACTGTTCCCCAGCTTCTCCCCACCTGCTCGACAAATCCTCATCTGGAGCTTACTGAGACAGTGATGGTGATGAAATGCATGGCTAGGGAGGGGAAGGGAAAGGAATAGAGGGCATTTGGGAGAGCCAGGTACAGTGGAAACAGCAAAAGACCTTAATAGGCTAAAACTGTTTGCTACTAGTTTTGGATTCAGCCTTTTGGCCCAACTCTGGTGTGGATTGAAGCTCCCTGAATTTCAGTCAGATCCCTGGAAGTATTTAAAAGACTTGTAGATGTGTTGCTTGGGGACATGGTTTACTGGTGGACTTGTAAGTGTTAGATTTATGGTTGGACTTGATGATCTTAAAGATCTTTTCCAACCCAAGTCATTCTATGATTGTATGTGTTTGATGTAAGAGACCCATCCAGGTGGCTCTTCTGTCTTGCTCCTCTTCCTCAACCCAGTTTTGCAGTTTTTTCCCTAATCTTTAAGCCAAGGAGCAGCGCACTGGCTTACAAAGCCATGGTGCTGGGGATGCACAGCCTGGCACTATGTATGTGTGCTTGACTCTTGCTGCTGCCTTTTGAGCTGTCTTCTTGACAGACACAAACTTGGATCTGGAGAACGCAGCCCCTGCCACATGGAAGAATAGGGGCTTCCTTCTCAAAACCCTGGAATGAGGTTGCCTGCCATAGACCATCAGATGCTGATGAACCCACAAATATCCATGCTATTTTTTCTCTCAATGGCATTAGAAAAATAGGTTGATTTCCTAGCACACCATTTAAAACTCTCTGGCTGGACAGAGCAATCTCCAATAGTGGAACTAAACCTTGTAACCAGCCCTGCCACTGACAGGCAACCCCAACCCCAGGCAGATGAGACTGCCTGAGACCATCTCTAGAAAAGCCCAGATGTTTCCTTCTGAAATAATTAAGGGCATTGTAGAGAGGTTGGTGCTGGTCTCTTCTCAAGGGCAATTAGTGATAGAACGAGAGGGAATGGCTTAAAGCTGCAGCAGGGTAGGTTAAGACTTGACATTAGGAAAAAATTCTTCCCAGAAAGAGTGGTCAGTCACTGGAATGGGCTGCCCAGGGAAGTGGTGGAGTCACCATCCCTGACTGTGTTTAAGAGTAGATTAGATGTGGTGTTGAGGGATATGGTGTAGGAGAGAACTTTGTAGAGTAGGGCTGATGGTTGAACTTGATGATCCCAAGGGTCTCTTCCAACCCATCTGATTCTATGATTCTGTGATTCTATGAAATGGCAGTTATGATCTCTGGGCAGCCTGAATCCAGTCTTTAAACACTGTGACCTCTTAAATACTACTAATATTGGCAGCTGGAGCTGCAGGCTACCTTTCAGAAGCAGTATGGCCCTGTGAAGGTGAGACAGAGCTCTCAGAGCTTTACCCACACCATGGCTTTGCTTCCTTCCCACAGCAGAGATGTATAATCCATCCTCTGGTAGAATACAAGTTCAAAACTAGTAATGGAGACAGTATGGATATGTTTTATAAACATATCTGCTCCCAACTCTTTCCGTTGAGACTTAATTTAGCTGGAGATTTCAGATTTGCAATACTCCAGGACTAAAGAACGACTTCAAGCCAATGTACAGATATCATTGCTAAAGATAAGAAATTAGCTCTGTTCTTGCAGGCTTGCTGAAATCCATATATGTTTGCAGCTGACCAGCAATTCCTAGCTGCTCTGGAAAAATAATGAAAGTCACCGAGATTCTGCGGCTAAGAATTAGGTAGAAGTTGATGGTTCTGCCAAAAAGGAATCTGCAGGTTAGATATGGCAGATACCTCACTACAAGCACTCTTCTAAGAGGAACCTTCTACTTCCTTCCATGTGGATGGATGCTTTGGAGGGCCCAACAGAAAAAGGGACCAGGAAAGAATTAGTTCTTCAAAGAGAGAAATGTAACATGGTTACTCCAAGACAAAGCAGGAGGAAAAATGCAGTATGGTGAAAAGAATGTTGAGCTGGCAGTGAAGTCAGTGATGATGTTCTGTACCTATCAGAAGAGGCGTTAGAAAAGAGAAAAGAAAGTCTGAAATGGATTGATAGACTAAAGGAATCCTTCTGGACATTAATCACTTGAAATGCAGCCTTTTAGAGGGGAAAGGGATCTAACTCCTGTAGCAAATGATAGATTCATCAAATGTAAGACAAAAAAGATCTCTGACCTACCACATAAATCCCCCTGCCTGCCCCAGAGTTCCTGTGCCATAATTCACAAGGGAGTTCATGCATATGTTTTAGAAAGACATCTCATCTTGATTTCAAAGAGAGAACCCACACCAGCCTTAGGTAACTTGTTCCTGTAGTTAATTATCATACTGAAAGAGAAAGAAGTGCACTTTATTCTGGATTGAATTTGTCTGGCTTCGGTTTCCAGCCATTGGATATTGTTAAACTGTTGTTTGCTAGATTAAAGGGCCCTCTACTGAATACAAATTGGCACTCTAGAAATGAGAATGTCCAAGGCCAAGCTCTGTTCTTTGTTAGACTTTCACAGCCTGGTTAAAAGAAGGAGTGCAACACTTGAGGTTCTGGGGTACTGATCTGAGTTACTAACCACACCCTCCCTTGCTGTTTCTTCATGGTTATGCCAGTTGCAAGGTCTCTCCACTTTTTCCTTGGTAGCTCAAGACAGCGCCATCAGATGCAAGGGAGGAGAAAAAGCAAACAAGCCTTCATACCCCACCCACCTTTTATTTGCTGTAGAATAAGCAAGCTCAGAGGAAGACAAGAAATGCTTGGGGCTGCATCATTTGTTTGCTTGCACAGTGAGCCATGCTTTAGATTCGTTGGGTTGGATACTTGAGTCCTAGAGTGGGAATACATGGGGTATGCATGAGGTCAGGCTGCATGGACATCATGTTACTGGCTTGGCATGAAAACTGGCAAATTGAAACATATTTGAGTGATTTTGGCAGGTTGAAAAATAAAATTGTCACTTTTAAAAAAGAAATCAAGATAATCAATACAGACAAAGTCCCATTTAATGTGAAACAGATTGGCTCGGTGCTCTTGATGGCTGCTTTTGGCTGAACAGAGCAAGAGGGCAAGAGGTGTTGGAGGAGAGGCTTGTCCTTGGGATGCTGCTTTCTCTGGACGCTGAGCAGGGCAAGGTGCTGTGGTTTCCTTTGTAGGTGGGGGACTTGGGCACAGCCTCCAGCAGCTCTAAAGCTGTCTCTGGAGGAAGTGCAGAGAAGAGACATATCCAGGAGGAACCTGGAAAGAAGGAGTCCAAAGACGGAGTAAAGGGCCCCAAATTGGAACGCAAAAAATGAGCAGTTGTCCCTCTCTGCCCCCCTTTCCCTCCTCCTCCTTCTGGACTGACACTAAGTACAAGCTTCCCCTCCCACAAAATAAAGGCCTTGATGACAGGCTGCCTTCCCTAGAACAGAGTGTTGAGTTGAAATCTAGCCTTAAGGATTTGTGGTGGCTCAGGGCAAAAGTCAAAACAAACACAAACACATTCCCCAGTGCAGACGTCGATGCAACCCTAAAGAGGATCAGAGGTGAATCCTGAAGGTGAACCAGAGTTAACAAGCAGGAGATATTTCTGTTTGCGTGTGCTGGGAGGACATGGAGGAAATTGTGGCTTTCCTTCAAGTTGCTGGGTCTGGGGGCTTGTATCGTCAGCTTCTGAAGAAAATTGGTTTAATGCCTTCTTTCTAATTGCAACATTGGTGCTTTTCTTTTCCTCTTCCCTTGAAACTGCTTTTCACCAGGCAGGTCCAGTAGTAGCCAGATCTTGCGGGTTTTGCCAAGAGGTGGCAGTGCTGGAGCTCGATTGCCTGGGTAGACAGGTGTCTATGCCAAATGCCTACGTGTGTCCTTGCACAGCACAACTGGTGTCTTTGGATGCAAGTAAAGATTTTGTAGTACGGCAGAAGCAGAGACAGGATGGAGTAGAGTATAAATGGCTTTTCCTTTAATAAACTGAGTGGCTGGTCAAGTGCTGGCTCTGACAGCAATTCCTACCACCAATAAAAGTCTCAGAATTTTTAAACTCTTTAAATATATTATTCTCCTATAGTGCTTTTCAATCATGGTGTTTTACAATGGTAAATGAGTGGTAACATCTACCCTATTGCACCATAGTGGAAATAAAGGTTGGAAATTATCCCTTCACCCTCCTCAGAGAAGGGTCCCCCTTTAGATACCTTGTCCATGCAGGTAAAATGACATTTAGAGACCCTCAGGGAGAGCTTCAAGTTGTTGAGGTTTGCTCAGATATCAGCTTGGGCTGGTAGGTAATGCTTGTTTTAGAGCATCTTTACTCTGCTTGGATGTGGGGTGAGGACAGGGGCACAAACAGATTTGGCATCATTTGGATAGTTCATAACCAGACATCCATGAATGGACCCAAGATGCAATATTCACGGTCTGCGTTATGGCCTCCAGAAGAGTCTGGCTGATGGAGAAACAGCCCACTGAACTGCCATGTTTCACAGGCACTCAGTTATGATGTCTGTGTTCTAAAACAAAATGCTTAAATGGGGCAAGAAGGAGATGTTTAAGATTCTTCAGTGCAGAACATGCAATGAACTTGCTTAGCAGTCAGTCATGTGGAGTGTGAAGTGCTTTACCTGTCTGCAGTGCCATTTAGGATCTCAATGATCACAGAAAGTCACACTATTAATCCTAAGAATATCAAACATTGAAACCAAGGCTCATATGGAATATTTGATTTAGCTCTGGAGTTCTTTAGGGAAGGAAAATAGAAGCTGCCTCCTACCAGATACCTCCTCAAACCTAGCTGTGTGTTAAAGTGCAGTTTAGAAGCAGGTGAAGAGGCTTTTCTGTGTAATCAAGTGATTAATATAAACCATGTGGTCTAATGATCTGACAACTAAGATATTTCCCTGTGCCACTTCAGATGGCTGTGATTTGAAAGAACACCAAGCAGAGTTTGGCTCTCCCCTTTCTTAAGTTTGTAGAATTTTTCTGGGTAATACATTTCAGTGGGTTTGTGCCGTGCAAGCAGTGACAGATGAGAAGCTGGGAGACATTGTAATAACAAGCAGAGTGTGCATGGCTCATCCAACTTCTGTGGCAGTTCCCCAGTGAAAATTAGAAAAAAAAAAAAGGCTTTCCTCATTTCTCTCTTTTCATTGTCAGGAAGAGTTCTGCTCATGTGGCAGTTGGCTAAGGCATGGAATGAAAGAATAAAAAGACCTTTGAAATACCTTTTTTTTTTCCTCCCTCCCCCCCCGCCTTGTAACTACATGATGTTTACTGCCTCAGTATCTGAGCTCCTCAATAAATTAATAATGCATTTCTCCTCAGAGCCCTCAGGAGGAAAGAGGCATGGAGAGACTGTGCCCAAAATGCAAAAACATCTACCTACTTGCATAGTGACCTCTTCTCTGATCCCAGGTCCTCTTTGAGCAAGTCACCTCCCTTCTTTGGATATAAGTTCTTTTCCTGATATCTACTGAAAGTAAATATTTTTTTTTCCCTTTATGAGTGTTTTGGACTATGGCCCAGGCCAGACAGTAGAGAAGATATCTTTCCGTGATATTTGGAAGGTCCAGAGGACATTATGAAGCTTTGAGGAATTTTTCTAAGCTTTTTTCATGTTTTGAGAAGAAAGGACTACTGCTTCCAAACTGCCATGAGGATTTTGATAGGAAATGTTTGCTTTTGAACCCATGAATAAAAATGCAACTGTGAACTAGTTCCAAAACTATTTTCCTGAAGAATCAGGATAACTGTTGTAAGACACAGAAGATTTGGGCTCTGTGCCCTTTGGGGTGACCTCTATCCTTACACCTCTATCCTTACACCTCTATCCTGCCTGACCTTTTGGTGAAGCTGGCTTTTTGCACACTACAAAACCTTGTGTTGCATGCTGATTTAGTAACCTCTCTCCTAATTAAGCACATTTACATACCAAACAGATCAAGGGAAGGATTTATTTCATTTCACTTTAAGCCATCTAGCAGATATCCCTCCTGCCCACGTCTTCTTCACTGAAAGGATTGTCAAGCACTGGAACAGGCTGCCCAGGGTTGCAGTTGTGTCACCATCCTTGGAGGTATTTGAAAGATATGGCATTTAGGGACATGATTTAGTGGTGGACTTGGTAGTGCTAAGTTTACAATTAGACTCAATGATCTTAAAGGTCTTTTCTAACTTAAATGATTCTAAGTCATCTAGGTTCCCTCAAAGGGGAACAGGCAGCTCCAGGGAGCATCTGTCCATCTGTCCATCCATCCATCCATCCATCCATCCATCCATCCATCCATCCATCCATCCATCCATCCATCCAAAGTCTTGGGTTTGGGAAAGCAGAGATGTGTTATGATGTGATGACAGAGAGATTTAGACAGTTAGGTCATACCAACATCTAACTGTTAGACTGAAGCAATGAGATTGATTCCATGCCATTCTGAAAACCCCACAGCTAGTCAACTTTAACCAGATCCCAGGAGTTCTGCTGCTATTTCTCATATTAGCTACCATTCTTGCTCCTAAATTCTGGATTATGGTGCCTTGGAGAAAAAGAGTTCACCCTGGACATCAATTTGTCATATGGCAGGGTCAACTCTTTACAATCCCTCAGAGGTGTTTAGGGCAGGGAAGGGTGGCATAATATTCATGCAAAGACTTTCTATACCTTCTGCAAAGGAGAAAGGCACAGTATATCTTCTGGGAGAAACATAAGCAAGCCCATCCTTCTCCCACCCTTTCCCCTCTACAGCATACAGCTGTCCTATGCTATCTGGTGACCTGATCTCATCCCAGGTCTGCTATAACCCTGGTTAAAGGCTGATGTTCCTCTCCACAGGAATACGGAGATGTGAGCACCTCATTAGCAGCAGAAAATATGTCTGTTTACATACAGTTTTGCTTGTATGCAGAGGTAGGAAAAACGCAGTTCAGATGCAGATTATTATCAGATTGTCAGGCTCATCACCACAGGATGTTGATGAAGTCAACCCTTTTGCAAAAATACTATCGCTTAAAAAAATAATTCTGCAATGAATAGTAAAAAAAAAACAAAACCATTGCATGTTTCTGGGTTTAAACCAGCATCTAAGTGATTAACACAGAGGCTTGATACTCCCACATCTCTCTTCTGCGGATATCCTACACCATCCTTAAAAAACACTTAAAAATCATGATTTTACAGCTGCCAGAGGCAGGATATTGGGCAGATTGGACCTTGGGGCTGACCTGGCTTGACATCTCCTTCCATTCTTTCCAGTCAGGATCTATCAGAAGATGCACTTGATTACTCCAGCAACTGCCCCTAAACCATCTGGCCAAGCAGAGGCCAAGAAGATTCAATATTTTGTGGGGAGAGAAACAGATTATCTTCCACAAAGCAGGATATAAACTGTTCAGTCTCTCTTTTTCCCTCCTCAGCCCCCAAATCAAGAGCACCTCTTGCAGCATTTCTGAGCCCTGTCCCTGTAGTTTTATACTTTATAGTCATATATTTAGCTTTTAAAACACTATATTTTATCCTGAACTTTAAATTGTGCTCCTTCTCCTCACCACTTCTGTCCTTTCCCATCAGTGACAGTTGTAGTCTAGTTGATACAGGCCAGGTTACTGAACCATGACCATGTAATTATGGTTGGAGCCACAGAGCTATTTTTATGCCTTGCCAGAGATTATTCACTTATCAGGAATGTATATTTAAGTGGCAGGCTCTGAACTGTCCACTATAAATAGGCAAACTCAGCGCCCTCTGTGTTTTCTTTCAACTCTGTCATCTATCACGCCTTCAATTTCCGCAACCACATCAACGTCTGTGCAGGGCAGGACGAGTCAGACTGGAGGGGAGCAGCTGGTGACCTCACTTAAAGAGAAAAAAAAGAGAAAGGAAAGGGAACATGTAACACCATCTTCGCTTGAGCATGGCAATAGCCTGGAAATGGAAGAAGGGCCATTGTGCTGTTTGCTAGGGTTAACTTCCCTTTTAGCATGGATATTGCTTGACCCCAGGGCCTTTGTGCTGCTCTGCAGCTCAGCATGCCAGCTTCTCTCCATCAGCAAACAGCAGCCAGGGGTGGCATGAGGACCTTGGTACTGGGACAGAGAGGGCAGGAGCTGATTGCACCTGTCCCAGACTATCTCTCTCTGCAAGTCCTCAGGTGATAAAAACTGATAAGGAAAAGGCAAGGAAAAAGTCCTGCCCATGGCAGGGGGGTCAGAGCTCAATGATCTTTAAGGTCCTTTCCAACTCTAGCCATTCTGTGATTCTATGAAACAGCACTGAATAGCTTTATTCATGTTTAATGTCAGCAGCCCATCTCGAGTGCCATCTGCTTCATTTAAATATGCATGGTGTAGACACAACCTCTTCAAGGAACAGTCCTTGGTTACCAGTAACTTCCCATAAGTAGTGGCCATCATGTGTTACACCTTCTGCAATGTTTCCACTGGTTTTCACTGGCATCGCGGATACCTCACAATGGAATTTTCTGGGCAAGATTCCTGCATGTTGGTATGAAATCTCAGGGGGTTATGGTGTCTTTCAGTCCATCAACTTATCTGGCTTGGGTACTGGTTAGTTTTTTGATTGTTTTTATGGGGAGAAGAGACCTTATTTTTTCCAATCTGACAGGGAGCAGCTGAGATGGGAACAGATTCTTTCTGCAGCTTTTGCAAAATTATGATATAGCTACAGCAAAGGTTACAGCAAAGGTAAAAATCACTTTCTAGGTCAAGATACCAGGTTGGCACCTGCTGGACTGGTAGGAGCCCTTCCCTCTCCTCAGAGTATGCATTGTGCCTTGAAGCATGTAGGTCTTAACTCTTGGATAAACCTGACCCCAGTGGGCCCAACCAGTCTCCTCATTGCCTCTCCAGTGCTGCCTGGGGACATTGCTGTGTAGGAAGTTCAATACCTTGAGACAGAAATCTTGGCTATCTTCATTCATCTTGGACAATATCTGATTAGCAAGTTATATATATTCTTGGGGCTATTCTCTTGGTCTCTGAGTAAGGCAGAGAGTTAGTATGCACATAAAATACCAATTACTATAAATTCTTCACATTTTCTCAGGTGCAGGCTGTTGTCCATGACCTGAATGAAGGGCATGGGTAGCAGTTGTATCTGGGGCAGCTTCCTTGCAGAAACAAGGGTAGAGAGTTTGGCAGAATCACTTCAGGAGAAACAAAAACCCAAATCTAAACATAGTTAACATCTAAAAGTCCATCTAACTTTGCTAGCCTTTCAAAAAATCTGTGCCTACACAGTGAAAGATGTGTCAGGAATAAAGAAAATCTCCTTGCTTTACCACCTTGGATACTGAGATGCAACAATCCAGACCAGTTCTTCAACCTGCAGATTAACTCAAGCTGACAAATATGCTTCCTCCTGTCTTTTGCATAGCACATCGTGTCCCTCCTGACTCTTTCTCAGAATTTCTGGCTGCACATTCTTTGGACTTGCTGCTCAGTCCCCTTTTAGCACAGCTGATACTGTACAGTAACTCTGGTATTCTTTCCCTTCCAGACTTCTCCAAGTGCCAGCGGAACTTGTGGTTTTATGGCAGATCATTGTAACTTTGTTGTTCCTTCAAAAAAAAAAACAAAAACCACCCCCCCAAAAACTTGAAAAACTTGGCGGTATCATCACTGAGCTAATTTCCCTATTTCTGATAAAGTATTTCTTGGTGCTAGTAAGAGTGATAGTGTGGTGCATTCCTGTGGATCTTCCCATGGCTTTGCATTTTGGCACTGCAAAAGAGAGGAATTTCTGGGGAGATTTTCCTTATGTTTTCCCCGACGATTTTCCCAAAGGAGCAGTAAGGTCAAATACTGAAATCTCAATAAAGCAGACATCAGAGGTGTGAATTTGGGATCAGTTTCAGCTGCTGCAGTGCAGCCATTTATACGTTATGATGAAATTTCTGGCATCTGGAGGCCAAGGCCAGTGATTTCCTTCCACCATGAGCGCACCTTGCTGCCCGCACGGAAGTCAAGCTCCTCTGATATACTGATATACTATCTGTACATCTTTATAGGCTTTGCTTTGTGATTTTCCTCTTTCACAGTCTGCACACTGAGCATCTCCTCGTGGTGCTATCTCTATGTTTCATCCCACATTTTGGTTTTGTTTTGAGGGCTGTGCAGTCATTTCTGTTTTGAAATGTCATGTACAGACAGCAGTCCCAGGATATCTTGCTGTTTTCTGTCTCTATTCTTATTGAGGCCTTAGATGTGAACTACCCTTTTCTAATCTGGCAGTTTTATGGGAGTTGTATGCATTCACCTTGGGTTCCGTCCAAAACATCTCTTTCTGGAGATATTTCTAAGCTAATACTGCTTGGCTACTTTCCTATGCTTTTAAGTTATACACCCTGCCTCTCAGAAGTACCACTATCAGGATTTTGTCACGGTCTTTTCTACTGATGTCATGTTACTGATGGGAATTTCTGACACTTATCAGTCCCACTGCTGTTGCATGCCTGCTTTCCTGGAAGGGTCTCTTGTGCCAATTCTCTTTCAAAAGGGACATTTTCTTCATGCCGAATTCCAAAACAAATGCTGAAAATAATTAACTTTTGCTGCCTTTCCTGGCCTAGAGATGCTGATATGCAGATGGAGAATGAAGTTTCATCTATGTTTAACCAAGATGGATACAAATTCCTCTAGTTCAGCCAGGTCTCAGCTAATCACCGTGGGTCTGTCTCTGATTAATAGAAGGAAGTTGATACTTATAGAGGTAGTTGTGTTGGAGAGGTGGATGAAGCTGTCTTCAGGTTTATACTCTATACCACCCCCATTTAAATGGCTTATTAAGATTAAATGCCAGGGCACTATCCTGCACGCAGATTAAGACACCAAAATGAGTCCTGACTTAAGTGAGTTGTCCAAAGACCTACTATAATCAATGGTGATCTCATCCATTCATACCATGGCCAGTAATCAGTGGCTAAACATAAAGCTTTATTGCCATTTAAGACACTCTAGGAAATCCTTCCCTGCCTGTAGCAGTCACTGCAGAAATGTCATAATCTCTTACTGATCCTGTGTTGTACCTGTCAACCCTATCTGGACATTTCGAATACACTAGAATATCTGAATCAACATTATACATCTGTATTCAGGCAAATGAATCATACTGTTGATATTAATTGACCAGAAAGGAAGGTCAAATATCCTACTCACCTCTAGACATGTTATAAATTTGAGTGTCTCAGTCTACAAGTCAATACCATCCCTGTTTTTCAGGAGAATAAATAAATTAAAAGATGAGATCAAGGAAGCAAGCACATAGGAACAAGCAAAGTTCATATCCAAGATCCATAACTCTTCCATGATAGTTGGGTAGAAGGATCCTAGGCTATGTGTCCTTCTTTTGATCTCTAAAGTGCTCACAGGCTTGTAAGTATCCCCTCTCCAGAGAGTTCTTACTTTGTTATGGCAGAAATGTGAATTTTTCTAATAGATGGAAATAGCTAACAAATTACACTGAATTCCTAGTTATGTGGGACACTAGTTTTGGTTCAAACCCCACAAAGGTATGTCATTTTTACAAGTGATTTACATTAATTCCTCCTGCTTCCTGGGATAACAAATGTTCCTTCATAACTAACTGAGCACCAGCTTTGACCCATGTCCGGGCAGATCAGGTTTACATTTTACATCTTTACACTGTGCAGTACACTACAGTCCAAATAGGGCAGAGCAGCCTGTTCGCTTTCATGTGCAGTAGAATTAGGAGTCAGGTCATACATTATTTTCCTTGGCTGACGCCTTGAAATAGGTTGAAATGTTTCTTCTTTCTTGCAGAGATGAAGGGAATCATTTGCGATGGAGGAGAAGCAGCTGCACATCTGCCAAAGGGGAGGAGAAGATTGTGACTGCAGCACCATTCCCACTGCATTTCTGTCCTCCCTCTTTGCAGAGGACGTGTAGATCTTTTAAGTGATGTGTTAATGTGAAGACCAGCCAGTATCTGAAGTGGCGCATGGCTGGCAGGCTGCCATGCCTACAGGAACCACATCTGTATCCCAGCACATCCAGCCTCCACAGAGAGGAATTCAAAGGGAGCTGGCACAAACATGAAGAACCATGGAAATCCCACTCTTGTGTGGTCTGAATTTTGGGTCATCTCTCTTTCGCAATGGGAATTTCACCCTCTCTGCCCAGTCTTCCTGCCATACGCTTGCAGCATCTCAAGGTATTTTGTAGAGGAGCTCTATAATGAGAGATAGTGAGAAAGAAGCTGTAGCTAGTCTTGTGTCTGCAAGGAAGAAATATTTAGGAGCTCTCTTTCTGTCTGTGCAGACACCCTCTTCTCTTTTTGCACCCAGACAGAACTTCCTCTGAAACCAGACCACTGAAAGCTGCCCTAAATTTTACCAGATGATCACTTCTTGAAAGCCTAACTGTGATTGTATGTCTTGAGCAAGTTCCAGGAGATTTTGTGAGATGGAAGGGTACAGTTGATGACATAACAGCAACTAAAGCTCCTTTTCCCCCCTATTAAAATAAAATAGCAGTTTTGCATGATTTTTCTCAAACTCATGACCACTTCCTAGCAAACAAAGATTTTTCCGCTTGACAAATAGCAGGGTGACCTAGTGACAGGTGGGGTGACTAAAGAGGTAACATCCAAACTCTCTTTAACATATGATGTCTTTAACCAGCACTGTCAAAACCTTCCCCTCCAAAACACACATTCACTCACTTAAGAAAATAACAGGTCCATGGGAACAATAAACCCTCTGTTGCCCAGATGCATTTATGTTGGCTTACTTAAGCCTGAGCACTGACATTGAGAGGAGTACATAATTTTTTCTTTCTTCTCTTCCTAAAACATACAGACTTTTCCCACTGGAGCTACAGGAAAGAGCCCCATTAGCACAGGACTAAGATTTTGCTTAGAGGCCTCCAGGCAGCTTTGCAAAATCCAGGAGAAGTTTGCACC
This sequence comes from Jacana jacana, assembly GCA_013400555.1. Classification (NCBI taxonomy): domain Eukaryota; kingdom Metazoa; phylum Chordata; class Aves; order Charadriiformes; family Jacanidae; genus Jacana; species Jacana jacana. Next base: position 380,331 of record VZTM01008335.1, read on the forward strand.
TGTCTACACAGCATGTCCTCTGCCTCCTACTCCTCTCCATTGACAGACCATTAAGATATACTTTTGCCTGTCTTTGTCCCTGCCGTGAATTCATTTTGACTCATGTGGACAATGCTGCATCTTCCCTTCTCATATGCTGCAATTTCCCTCCCTGCTAATGGTATTCCCTTTATTTCTGATAGAGCTGCCACTATACCAATGACACTTTTATATGACCCCTGGATCTCAGGAGTTTTTGCTTCTAATGGTCATCTGTTATGTCTGCTAGAAAGGGGATAAAGATGCATTACATGTGCTCTAACTGTTTGGAAAGACTTGGATGAAAACAAATATTTTTTAGTAACAGAAGGTTGCTAAAAACTTTTATCACAGAATTATAGAGTCATCATGATTGGAAAGGACCTCCCAGATTACCAAGTCCAACCATAGACACAGAAAAAAACCATACATTTTGTCCACTAGAGCATGCCCTGAGGTGCCATATCTACATGTTTCTTAAATACTTCCAGGGATATTGACTCAACCACCTCTCTGAGCAGGCTGTTCCAGTGCCTGACCACTCTTTCAGTAAATGAATTCTTCCTAATATCTAATCTAAACCTCCCCCGACGCAACTTCAGACCATTTCCTCTGGTCCTGTCATTATTCAATTGGGAGAAGAGGTGATCACCCATTTCTTCATAACCTTCTTTCAGGTAGCTGTAGAGGGCAATGAAGTCTCCCCTCAGCCTCCTCTTCCCCAAACTAAACATGCCCAGTTCCCTCAGCTTCTCCTCACAGGACTTGTTCTCTAGACCTTCACCAGCTTGGTAGCTCTCCTCTGGATACACTCCAGCACTTCAATGTCCTTCTTGTAGTGAGGGGGTCAGAACTGAATACAGTACTCCAGATGAGGCCTCACCAATGCCCAGTACAGGGGCACAATCACTTCCCTGACTCCTGATGGACATGCTCTTCCTGTTACAAGACAGGATGCTGTTGGCCTTCTTGTCCACCTGGGCACACTGCTGGCTCATTTTAACCTGGCTGTTCACCAGCACCCCCACGTTCTTTTCTGCTGGGCAGCTTTCCAACCACTCTTCCCCAAGCCTGTAGCTTTGCCAGGGGTTGTTGTGACTGAAATGCAGAACCCAACACTTGGTCTTATTGAACCTCATACAATTGGCCACAGCCCATCAATCCAACCTGTCCAGGTCCCTCTGTAGAGCCTTCCTACTCTCAAGCACATCAACACTCCCACCTAGTTTGTTGTCGATTGTTATGTTGTTAGTTGGGGTTTTTTTATTGCATCAATAGGAAACAGAAAACTTTTCTGCTTTCCTTTGAAAAATTGTGTGTTTCAAAGGAGAAACAAAGGAAAAAATATTTCTTTTTCACATATCTTCTTCATTAATATCAGTAGGCAGGAGGAAATATTTCACACAGAAGCAGAAGACAGTGTTACAGAATCCATGTTAACTGTGTCTAGAGTTGAAAGATCAAATGAAGGTCTGGAATGTCTTCTTTGCAGAGCTCATGAGATCTCTAAATAAGAAGAGATATATGAAAGAAGGAAAGCTCCCAAAAAGACTGGGCCAAGTTTTGATTCATTTGCAGATGCTCCATGTCTCAATGGAAAAAAAAAAAAAAAGACATATTAATCTACTGGGAATATCATAAAAATGTCGTGCCTGAGCTGTGTCAGTTAGAAGGAGTTGTTCTGGCGGTTCCAGCAACACAAGTGTGTGCTGCAAGAACATTTTCAGCCCTCAGATTTATCAATTTATTGCAGACACACAGTAAGACAGAGGATATATTAGATCATACTTTATTTCACTAAAACAAAGTGCTCTTAAAAAAGCTTTATTTATTTGACAACCCAAAAAAGTACTTGGAAAATTTTTGTCTTTCAAGGTCTTTCAAGTCAGAAAATAAACAAATGGTCGAAAAACAATAGTTTTAATTTTGAGTTTCAACACTCTGTTTTGAACTAAGACTTGAGTTTTATGGGTGTTGGTTCTGACTGGTTTGTTCTGGTAACAAAACATTTTTGGGGGGGCTGGGGGTTTGTGATGTCTTGAACTGGTTCTGAACTCAGACTAGATGCAACTACACCAAACCCCCAAATTAGTAGAATAGTTGTCCACCTTTGAAAGACCTTCTAACTCCTTTACTGATTTAATATTCCATGAGAATGGCTTCCAGACAAACTTCTCATCCAGCGGGTCGCTGGAGATATCACTGCAGGTGAAGGAGCAAGTTCAAGGTCAGATGTAACTGTGCTGAGCCATAAACTGGTTGTCCAGGCTTGGTTATACCACAGTCACAAAGCTAAATGTATGCTAACAAATTAAATAGTTTAAGAGCGCTCCTTTGGTTCCAATGCCAAGATGCTTAGCCAGGATTATGTCCTCATGGCTAAACTTGTGTTCCTCCAAAGAGTGTGGCCTCATCCGTCCCATCAAGCATTGTCATAGGCTGCCCAGGGAAGTGGCTGAGTCACCATCCCTGGAGGTATTTAGAGGATCTGTAGACATGGCGCTTGGGGATATGGTTTAGTGATGGACTTAGCAGTGTTAGGTTTACGGTTGGACTTGATGATCTTACATTTTTTTCCCAAAGTATAGAATCTATGATTCTCTGTGTTAGAAACTCTCCTCACTATCTTCTTAGCTGTGCATGGAAATGCCTGGAAAAGTCCTGGTGGATAGAGAGAATGAAAAAAATATTACCTTGAGGCTCATGTGCCAGTGCACAAGACCTTACCTTGCTTATGGCTTCATTACTAGTAAAGCTGTAACCATAGTCTAAACTCTGTACAAGATAACAAGAGATGCTCAGGCAAATCTGTCCAGGTGCAGGAGGACTCAGAATCACTCTATTACTCTGAGCATGGTAAAACTCTTCCTCTCCTGAGAGCCTGGACTTGCTCCAGACCTAAGTGTGAGCTTAAGTGTAAGCCATGCAGAAGCCAAGGGAGCATGGACATGGGAAAGAGTGCATCCCATGGGTTATGTTGATGTAGACACTCCATGAGGGTAGGGATTCAGAAAACCTTTGAACAACTTGCCTTTCTGGGAAGAGGCAGTAGTGGAAAGGACCAGGCAGTCCAGCCAGACAGGGAGTTTTCCCTGCAGCAAGGAAGCTTGGCAGCCATTTCACAGACAGTGGCAGGTCTGCAGATGAATTCGCCACAGCACAACCCTATCAAAATCAGTGCAAAATAGTACTCTGAGGTTGACTGAGTAACATCTGGGATGAATTTGTCTTACCGGAGCTGTCTGTATTAAAAAATAAGCAAACAAACAATCGTATCAATTAACCCCGCTCCCCCTCTCAACAGAAGTATGTGTTGCAGGGTTAACTTTATAGGTTATTTTATTTAAGGATAGAAGATCAGCTTGCTAACCCCAAACAAAGGCTGGTTCTGTATTTAAGATCCAAGCCAGGAAGAAGATGATTGGCTTAGATTCCTCCTGATCCCCATCCAGAAGATGTTGCCTCCTAGTTTATTAAGATTTAAGGGTCCAGGCTTGACTGCTAGCCCAGACTCAGGAGTTTTCCTTAGAGATTCTTTATGTGCACTCATTTTCACATATAGTTAATAAAGACCCGTCTCAATATTTTATGGTGACTGCTCTTGATTTTATGAACAGTAGAGGAGAGCATCAGAGGCTGCCTGGAACATACTAAAGTAATTTAATCTAATTTGCAGTTCGTATGTCTTTTTTTTTTTTTTTTTTNCTTCATGGGATGAAAAATCAGGTATCAATTCCTCATCAAGAATCTTCCTCCCCAGCACCTTATCATCATCTCTTCATTGAAACTTCTTCCTAGTCTAAACATCTCTCTTTTCTAACAGATCTCTTCTACATTGAGTGACTTCTCTAGGATTGGGAACCTAAATCTTCAGCCCTTTCTCTGATTGCACACACAAACAGAGCAATTTATGCCCAAAATATTTTGCTATTTTCCATGCTGTCTTCTCTGCATCATTATCTATCTCAATGAGAGAGGATGCGATAGGCGAACTACATTAGTGTATTATGAAACTGTTCACCCACAAACACACACACATTTTCATGATGTACACAGTGAAGATTAATGCTTAATTATGAAGCAATAGGAAGTCAAAAGAAGTATTGAAATATTGGTTATTCATCTAAATTGAATATACAGACATTCTTGTTTGGTTAAAGTGCAGTTCACTGGACTGTGATAGAAGGGATAAAAGGAAAGTCATTTATAATATGAAAATGTTAAAATGAGACAGTTTTTTCCATGCAAGCAATATTTTTCCCCATGAACTTTTAAAACAAAAAGAACCAGGAATTATAATTCAGATTGAATTATTTTAACATAAAACATTCAGTCCACTGAATTTAAAAGATCTTAGATAAATTAGGGAGGAAAAAACCCATCCATAGTTATTAAGCATGATAGTCCAGATGTAAATTTAATCTTAGTAAATTCCAAAATTGTTGACTCCCAGGGCCTGGGGTAGTACAATCCCGGAGGATTGCTCTAATCTCACTTGGGCACTTTTCCTAGATATCTGGTGCTGGTCACTGTCAGAAATGGGGTAAGACCTTTAGTTTGACTTGGTGCGGCTGTTCTCATGGTCTCAAACTAGTACTGTAGCTGTACATGATACAACCTCAGCATAACTTCTGCACGCACCAAGAAAAATCAATTCTTTTAGATTATCAGTTATGCAGGGCTTGGAGGAAGAGGTAATGCTTTTTATTAAATCTAATGATGTATTTTGAAAAAAAAAATAGACTAGCTTTCATGCACAAGTTATTTTTCAGTTTTGAAATAAAAGTAGCAATTGTCTCAGCTGAATGAAAGTTTAAGGACAATCGCTCGTAGTTGAATTGATCAGGTTGATCAGAGCATCTAAGAATCAAAATGTCTCTGGTACTTGTAGAAAAAAGTAGTGTTAGGAAGGTGAAATATATATATAAAAGATATGTTAGTTATGGGGGGGAAACATAAAAAAACTGTAAATCTATATTTGAGTCCATTCCTTTCACACCATTTTTACTGGCTGAACGATCATTTTTAATAACAGGTTTTAAAATGTCTCCCTCTAACCCAGATTATTACTAAAACTTTTTGAAAAAATCAAATTTCCATCCCAGGGGAGAAATGCCAGCATTTCTACTTCTGTTTTTATTCCAAATGGGAACACAGAAGTAAAAATCTGAAACTTCTTTGAAATGGCATTTACAAAAAAACTCTAATTGGAAATAGTAAAATATTTCTTGTCAATAGCATCGACTAGTTGCTTTTCAGCATCATGGGATTACTTCTATTTGATAGTACGTGATTGCTTTATTTTGACAAAGCCGAAGATTTCATTTCAACAAGGCAGAAATGTTTTACGTCAAAATAGCACCACACTGAAATATTACAGCTGTCACTGAATGCCATTTCTAAAAGTCAAAACAAAGGTAGACAAAACGGCAATATCTACACACATAAGGCTTTGCCTTATCAGATAAAATGTGTTGGCAATCCTAAAGAAAAAGAGAAAGTTGAAAAGGCAAAGTTGAAGCTATGGAGGGAGCAGTTTTGGACAATATTTGTCAAGAATTTAATGGAAATTGGGTTACACCCACAAAATATTTGGGTTTCATTGATGCAGCATTTGCCAATTGAAAATCTTCTCATCCAAAATTTTCTGCCAGGCCTGCTTAGAATGTGCCTTGGCCCAGCAGTGCTGGTAGGCAAAGGGCCAGGTTTGAGAAACCTGGGGCCTGATCCTGGCCTCACGTGGAAGTCCAACAGGGACCAAAGAAGGAAGTGTGATTAATATTGAACCACTTGGTCAGCCAAACTGTGCCAAAAAGGGCAAAGTTAACAGAGGCTGTTCTTTGCAAGTGTTCATCGTGGAGCAGAGCTGTTAAGCTGCAGTTAGCAAAGAGCTCCCCGAATGTGCTCATGATGGGTATTGTCCAATGTCACACAACGGCATAGGCTGGGGCAGGGTTTGTGCAATAATGAGCAAAATAGTACCTTTGTGCAATGTTAAGGTACGTGGATCAAGAGTTTGTCTGGGGGTTACTTGGATGGGTGTTTAGCCCTCAGCAGAGCTGTATCCTACATATTCAAGGTCTAAATCCAACATCTTCCTTCACAGATTAGGAACATGTTGCAAAAGCTTTCTCAGTGCATGAGCCCAGGTAGGTTAAAAGACACATGGAATGGCAGAGGAACTACTTCCAACTCCCACTCTTGCTCTGATAACTTATGAGTACATCAGACAGGTTTCCTTCAGTTCTCAAGGTGCTTGGGAAGGGAGAGGGAGCAGAGGTAGAAGATGGGACAGGACATTTCTATGAGCTTTTTCCTCTTATTTCCACACGGAAAGGCTGGTTTGGCTGGGGAGGTGTGACATTGTTCTCACACCCTGTAGGCTGTGCCTCTGATGTCCCATGTCTTCACACATGACAGCAGCCAAGCTGTCCTTAAGACAGGGAGGAGATCAAGCAACAGCCCCTCCAGTGAAGGAGAAACACTTGTTCCAGGAGAACCATGGGAGCAATTCCACCAAAAAACCCCAGCCAGATGGCCCTGTTTGCAGCCGACAGATCTTCAGGCGTGGCTGAAAAACCAGAGTCTGTCTGTCTGCTCCATTCCTGGAGACCCCAAGAGCCAACACCACAGAGCTGTTCCCAGCAGGATCCCTGTTCCTATTAAACCACATCACAGGAGACCAGGGCTGGCAAGGCCCAGGAAAGTGATCATTGCACCCATTCAGCTGTCTTAGGGCACAATTACCTGCTTATAACTAATTGCAAATGACATAGCCCCACTTGTACCCTGAACCTGGCTTGTGGGCTTTGGGAAGAGCAGCCCAATAGGTGAGTACTCTGAAGAGCCCCATGCCACTGTGTTGCATGCACAGACTGCACCTTCTCCACAGCATGGGTTGGATGGAGATCAATGCTGTCCAATGTCCAAAAAGTAGAAGGGAAGGAAGCCTGAGATGCCGCTAGCTCTGGCCTCAGCATCTCTCTCCAATAAAGCTGTGTTCTTGGCAGCTTCAGGGCACACCATTGATCCCCCTCAAGAGCCATGCTGCAGTTGAGGAGACCAGGCACCATAGTTGCATTGAGACTTTCAAAGCCAGGCAGAAACTCCAAGACCAGCACAGTGCTGGGTTTATATTTATTTGAGGGCCTAATAAGTCTTCCTTCCCTCCCTCCATCCCTGGAGATGTGGCTGTTTGGATTGTTACCATCCTTAATTGTTGATGATATATGAAAGCACATTGCAAAGGTTTGTTATTCTTGGAAGAGCCGTGAGGGGGACCTTTCCAGCAGCGTGTCAGGGTTTAGTGCACAGAGCTGTGCAGATATTGGCCCTTTTTCAGAAACAGAGCTATATTTTATTTGGAGGCCATTTAGGATGATAGGATGTGTCTGCTGCAAGTACCAGAGAGTGGTCACTTGTACTCCACAGGGAAGAATGGCTGTTTTAATGTTTCAAGGATGGACACAGGCATCTGCATTTTGCAGATACTGTGGGGAAGGAAAGTTGTGGGTGTAGGTTACAACAGGTACAAGCGATCCATCCTCATCTTCCCTTCCTCTATCCACATTTCTCCCAAAATGAGGGTACAACTAGAGGCAGGATGAAAATATGAGACCTTTTCCTTCTAGAAGACAGTCTTCAATGTCTTCAATGCCCCTTCTTAGGGGCACCGCAGGGAAGGAAAGAGCTTTGGAGGACATCAAAACGATTTTACACCTGGTTGTAAACGCCCAATCTGGAACCATGCAAATTGTTGGGAGAGTTGTCACTTCTTTGTGCAGTATTGGTCACACACAGCAGATCTACCCACTGCTTAGCACAGTGACCTCTACAGCCCACTTCCCATACCAGCAATACTCTGGTATATTTTCCAGCAGTTTGGGGCTACAGGTTCATGTTGACTTTGTGTGTCCTTGGGATCAAATGTACCTTCCTTCCCTGCCTGCCCAGTTGCTCAGCTAGAGCAGCAGACTATTATTGCAGCTCCTCTTGAAAAACAACCTCTTCTGCAGTAGCTCTAAACAGGGATTCAGAGATGCATTTAAAACAATAGGTCCTACATCCTTCTCTTTTTACGTATGTGCGGCCCAGTCAGTGCTTTCAGTGTATAAAAACTTCAAGGGTTATCAGCGTTTTTGAGTAATTTACAGTGGGGATGGATGGCATCATTGAATCAAATCAGGTCTGTGGCTATTCCAAAGCCTGGCAAGAAGCACATAAACAATATGTGCATTTGTGTGTGTAAACCTGAACTTGTAAATACACAATGATGAAAGATACAGGAACGTGTACAGGAATGGATGAATAAATACATAAATGGATAGATGTGAATACACAAGAAAGGAAGGCAAATCTGAGTGCATAAATGGCTAGATTAATGCTTTATTATTTAGTCTCCAGTTTATATTTGGTTATAAATAATGGCTTTGTTTTACTGGATTTTGGAGGGATGAAGAGAATCTAATTGAGAATTTTCTGGAGGGTGGGAATGTTTGAAGCAAATATCCCCTTTGGGACCATTATGGCCAAAAGTGACTTTATCTATTGAGAACAGTGTGGCAGGGCACTTTAAGGAGCTGAGTTACTTAAATTGCTCTTGGAGCCAGGTTCTCAGTTGCATCCCCATGACACAACCTTCTCTCACAATGTCTGTCACTCCCTGGATGCAATATAGACATCTCAGCACTGCTGAAAACCAAGGTTTTGGCGATGATTAATAACAAACAGATTTTTTTCCACCAGGGGAAAAAAAGAAAACAACTCACAATAATTAGGATGGGTTTCCAGTCTGTGGGCGTTTGCTGGGCCTGATGATCAGAAGTGTAAACAATACTAAAATAATATCCCACTGCCCCCTGGGGCTTTCTGTGGAACAGAGTGTCCAATTTGCTTGCATTTCAGGGTAGGGAAGAGGCTGTGCTGTTCCTCATGGTAAGGACAAATATGGGTGGAAAATAACAAGGGGAGCCATATTAAGGAAAAAAAGCCATAGAATGAAAATGAAATGCAAAGTAGAAAGTGGTCAGATGTAGAGAAAAAAAGTGGTCTGTGCCTCCAGCACCACTTCTGAAGGATCAGAGGCTGTCTTTGAAAAGCAAACTATAGCAGCACGCTGGGCTGCACCTGCCCCAGTACTGTCCAAGACACCATGAAATTGGTGCTTTCAGAGACATGTGTGTGAGGTGGCTTGTCACTACTAAGGTGCTGTCTTGCTTGTGCCTGGCACAAAAAAGGTATTGCCCTGTTTGCTACATTCTTCACAAAGTGGATTTCCATCCCCTGATAGCACTGAACTCTTTTTGCATTTAGCAAGGGGCTGATAGACCCCTTGCTCAAATGCCAAATCCACCGATGACATATGGTCTAGCTCTCCAGAAGCAATAGAAGCCACCTGTAAAATAAAAGCACCCAGGAGACTAGACATGGCTCACCATCCACAAACTTTCCGGTATTGCACTTACATGTGCCAAAGGAGTAAGAGAACTGAGAGCTTTGGAAAGATTAACCTGGTTTATATTTACCCGAGTGCAAAAAGATTTTCTGTGTATAGCAGATTGCATAGATGAAAAACATGTAACCCTTAAAAGATCTAATTTGTTTAATGTTTTGTTGATTAAACAACTCAGTCAAAACAATTCTCTGGGTCTGCAAAGGGGCTCTTGAGTGGATTGAACACAGAATCCCCAGTGGTCCACCAAGCTCAAGAATCAGTTGTACAGATAGGGGAGAGACTGCGGACAAAGTGCAAAAAAAGCAATCTGAGCTAACCCTGTGGAGATGGCTCATGACTTGCAGAAAAGCCCATGCGTGAATCTCTCTCTCGGTGACTGGAAAGTCAATATGTTTGTTCCAGCTTCCACAAATGTAATAATATACTATAGAATTCAAGTCAGGCCTGTATTCATCTACCTAACTGTGTATTGTTTTTTTATCTTAGTTGCAGGTATGACAATTCTCAGTTCCAGTATTCCCAAGTGAATTTTAAATTGCTAATCCCTAACTCTCTCCTTCCCTAGCAGTCAGATGGTCAAGAACAAACCGTTAAATTTAGCAAAACAAGCATGGTAGGAAGGTAATGTGGAAACCTTGAGGACTTACATCATCAAGGTTATATTTAAATCAGAAAATCCTTCAGTGCAAGGGCCAGTTCTGCAGAGTTAAATGGTTGTGGACCCTATGGCCATGCCATCTCTGTTTGGAGGGAGTACTTTGGACTAGTTTTAATCAGATTCTGTGGCCTCAATGCCACAGTAATTCTGCTGTAATAGCATGTAGTTTGGGTTAGTTTCTCCCAAAAGGAATTACATTTGTGCACTCTGAGATTTCCCTGCAACATGAATCAAAGCTTGGTAAATTAAGAGGTGATGGGAGATGCACTTCTGGATTGTACTCCCCATCCAAACCAGAAAACCAATGTAATTGTACTCCAAATGTCTCAAGCTTTTTGTCTCCCCTCCAGTGTGGTGAGAGTCACTGTTAGTATCTGGCAGGAGAGCACCATGCAGAAATGGGCTGTTCAGCTGTGGTTGCTGAGACTGATGATCTCTATTCTGATGACAACAGCTTCATGTACCAATGACAAGGATGGAGGGAGTGAAGGTGCATGTTTCCTTTGGACCTTGGATGCCCATGTATGAATTGGGGTCCACTAAAGAAGCTCATCAGATGTTAAGCAGTGTGTTTCATGCCTGAAATAAGGAGAATCGGAGCTTGATCCTGGAGAGGTCTTGGGCCAGGGTTTCTGCTTTGGAGATCACAGTCTACAGCTGATGCAGTGGTGTCTGTATCAGGGAAGATGCTCTCTGTAGCAATTCCCAATTTATTTAAAGTAACAAGGACAGGACTGAGTTCATCTGAGTCCATCCCCTAGTTATCTGGGGACATGTGACTGTCCCTTTGGAGGTGACCCTTTTTCACTAATAGGCCCAGACAAATGTCATAGACAAGATGCTCATCCTTATCAGCAACCAAAGTCCATAAGGTGGATCTTTCTTGACAAGCCAGATCCATGCTCGCTCTTACTGAATATATAGTAAAATTACATATTTCCAGGAACGAGGGCAATTTAGAGGATTAGACTTAGATAAACAGATAGAAAAAAATGGAAAGATGAACTCTTCCATTGTATTCCTTTCTGGGCTTTGACAAACAAGCAACCAAACAAGAACCTGTATAGTGTTTATGTAACCTCCTGGGTCTGTAGTTTTCATTTTCTGTGAAATTGCCAATATTTTCAACATCCAGCTGGTCCAGGAATGCCCAGGAGAGAACAGTCCTTCTGTGGGTGGGTTCTTTTTTTTTTTTTTTTTTTTTTTTTTTTTTTTTTTTTTTTTTTTTTTTTTTTTTGGTTTTTTTTTTTTTTTTTCTTTTTGTTGTTGGTTGTTTGTTTTGTTTTATTTCTCCAGAATTTTGGCACATATTCCCTCAATGTTGGTCTGAACTGGAAAGCACTGGGGTACAATGAAAATATTGAGCAGAAAAAGGTTCTTTTATACTACAAAACCTTATCTCTTCTGGACATGTTCTCCAAACGGGTTGGACTTGGTTTTCAAAAGTATTGTTCTCAGGCTGGTGATTATGTTCTCAATCTAGAGAAACCTTCCTGGTTCATGAAGTCTACTCCATGGCTAAAGAACTCAGCAAGTTCAACAGGGTCCTTAGTCATCTATACAGACAACAAAATTGTTGAGCGTTAAAGTAGCAAAAGAAATAGGCAACAGCTTAGAAAGAAAACAGAGTCCTTTTTAACTTGGAGCACCACACTGGCATCTGATTAAAATTTGTTGAGAGGGAAAAAGGAATAAATGTGAATGTTCTCCATAAACAGGTGAATATATATTTTTTCTATGAGAGGTTTCTCATAGCTGCCTTTAAAGTGTCTGGGTCAGGACATCTTTGCCAACAGATGCTCCGGTGAGATGGATCTCTGGTCTGATCCAACAGGGAACACACTGATCTTCTCCATATGACAGATGCTCAGACATGTCCTGGACCAAAATAAGTTGGTTTTATCCAGATTTTTATTCTAAGGCCTGTTTTTCATGGTTTTGGGGTTTTTTGTTGTTGTTTGGAGGGGGGTTTTTTGGTTGTGTTCGTTTTTGTTTGTTTGTTTTGTTTTGTTTTTAATAAATAAGTAGATTCTAAAACTTTGTGGGATGTTTAAAATTCCAGACTTTGGAAAAAAACTGATCTTTTTGTGTGTGTGTGTGTGTTTTGTTTTTTCTATATTCGAACTCAAAGATATTTCAATGGCAATCTTCAGCTAATTCTTCTTCTTTCCCCTGCCTCATGTTAAGGCTGATTAGTTACTGTTAGCTGTTTCCCACACCTCCAGGAGGCATCTAAGGCATTTGTATGTTCACAGGTCCTCTTCTCAGAACTCAGTTTTAAATTTTTCTTACCTTGTAAAATTTTTTCTGATACTGAATTTCATGTTTTTCTCTGCTACACCCTAGGTCTGTTTGGCTCACACAAACCTTTTGCTCTTCCTTCTGTTCCTCAAGCGTTTCAGTGTTCTGCTCTGTCTCTTTTTTCTCACTTCACCCACTAACTGACTTGTAGGCACCTTCTTGAAAATAAGATGCTGTTATATTTACAAAAAGAAAAAAAACCACCCAACCACCCAACCCAAGAAGCAAACTTCAGTTAAAATGCATTTTTTCTAGTACATTGTGTATGTTTTACCTGTAGTCTTTCCATGGAAGAAAATGAATGAGAATTTTTGACCAAACCCTAAATTTAAGTAAGAATTGCTGTTTTGACTGGGTAAAGAACATTATTCTCTCTCTGTTTGGGCTAGGACTAGGCTGATCTGCTGCTGTTCACCAGCAAAACTATTGCCAGTGATTATTTAATATTTTGCACTGGCAAGCTTTAATATTCATGTGCCCTCCACCCCAAACCTTCCTTTTGGAAGGAGGAACGGTAGCAAGGAAACTTTGCTACCTAGGAAAAACAGTCTTTTCTTGATGTTGCAGGTAAGCAAGACATGCTAAGGGAATCCAAACAGCAGAGCAAATAGCTCTGGAGGAGGCTAAATCAAGTGGACTAGTGGTTCCTTCAGTGTTAAAATCTGTGAATCTAAACCATGTATGGTTTATTCCATCTTTTTGGATAGTCAACATAGGGTTGCAATGCTCACAAGCTTTTAGTTGCACTTCGCCTCCCTAATTTGTCTCAAAATTTTTTGTCTTCTGCTTTCTGCTCAGAAATCTCACAAACCCTGATACCCCATCAGTGATCTGTACTTTCCCAAGTGTCAGCAAAATTGGTATCAAATTCCAACAGTCAGGCAGAGTCTTCACTAAGAAATAGTCTACTGGATTTTGACATGAGTGAGTAAAATTTGCATCCGGATCAAAGCCTGAACCATATTCTTCAACATTGTTTTTAATTCCCTTGTCCTGATTATCTGGAAAATTGTGTGTCCTTTGAGACACACTTGCGATTCAAGAACGGAACAGATTCAAGAAGTTGCTCAGATAGGTGAGTAGGGATTTAAGAATGAGGAGAGAGAGAAAATAAGTTACTGGCTTGCTATTTTTCCTGCACATTTTCAGAATTTTGCTCCTCAGTTGATTCTTGTCCAACATGTGTCATCACACCTTCCCATGAAAATGACTTTTTGAAGCCCTGGCAACTGGTCACTCCAAGTAAGTGTAAGTGCAAAGGTCTTCTCCAACTCTAATCACTCGGAGGCCTTGAGTCAGCCAGGGTACAGAAGACAGGAATGCTCTGTCAGAAGGAAATATTTCATCCTGTAAAGGGGAGACCATAAAGAAAACAAAACACATTTACCTTATTAAATAAAAGTGTAATTAGCTGGAAGGAAATGTGAAAGGCGTTAAGAACAAAAAAGAAACCCTTTTTCCTGAGGTGGGAAGACCACCAATAGTCACCAAAGTGGAGAGAATTTATGGCAGTGTGGGGGAGAGTCTGTTTGGAGATACTTTAATGGTAATTTTTAGGAAGAATTTACAAGCATATTCTGCTACCGAGTGGAAAAATACATTGGCCACAAAGAAATTGCTGTTTGCCAAGCCTAATGATTCATTTCTGAGTCATAAATAATAGGTCCCTAATGACAAAGGGTATAAGAGTGGTCGTCTCTTGCCAACTATTTATTAGAAAATAGAGCTAAATCATTAGCTGGGAGCTCTCTTACCGGAAAGCTGAAACCACATTTCTCTATGAAAGGTCATAAGCTATTTCCACAAGAATTTAGACAAAACATTATTGCATTTTAAATCTTTCATCTTTAGCACCAAAAAAAAGCAGGGGGAAAAAAAGGCAATTGGTTCACCAGAGAACTCCAATTTGTCATGGGGCATCCCTTGAGATCCAAAAGGGTAAGTAAAGAACAAGGAGAATTTGGAAACACCAGCAGCAGTGCCTTCTGAGGGAATGGAAATTAATTAGCTTCACCTTCTTTGGATACCCTCCCCACCCTGTCTTCCACAGCCCATGGCATGCTGCAGCTCTGGAGGAAGGGACAGTTATTCATAGACCAAGAGGAGCCCATTGCCCAGGTTCTGGTCTGTGACTATTGTCCAGTCCTGGCTGACTGAACTCTTTGTCACCAGAGCCACCATCGATCACCCTGTGTGCCTAAGAAATAACCATGCTTCAGGCTTTGAGGGCCTGCATCAGCCACAGTTCTCAGAGGACTTTTTTAGCATGAATGAATAAAGGAGTTACTGGTTCAGTGAAGTTCCTTGATGGCTGCTTAGTTCATGCAGACTTCAAAGAGAGTTGAGGGAAAACTAAGTTAAGCTCACATCAGTGTGCTTTGCAAAAGCAATGTCTCTTGGCTTCTTGTAGTGTTCAAGGGGAAAAGGTGTGAGTAAGCCTGTTCCTTAAAGGGAAGTGCAACTGAGGCACAGAAGGACATGGGCCACCTGTAATGGCTTCTCTGGGACAGAAAGGTACCCAGGAAGCTGAGGTGTTTACCCATTGCTGTGATGGCAGTTGAACATAGACTTGGCATGAGGAAATCTTGAGAGTTTGTTTCAGAAGAGCAGCTATGGAGATACTCATCTGACCTCCCTTCAGCTCTCCATCTGCAACCTACAGGCACTGTCTGGGCTCCTCTGCAGTCAATGAAGAGACACTGCATCCTTGGTGATAAGTTTATTCTCCTACTTCAGTGAATCATAGGCTTTCTGCAAGCATTCCTCTCTCTGCTCGTGACAAAGGGAGTGGGGAGTGATTGAAACTGGAAATGGGCTATTATGTACCTATTTTATACCTAAATTTGGCTAAAATAAAATCTCACTCAGTAATATGCCTGTCCCTGGGGGGAATATCCCTGCTCCTGAATGCCAGGTATAATGTATGACTGAAGCAAGCAAATGAAGGCCAAGTCTCACTGACTTTGGACAAATCTGTCTCTAGAGGGGTTAATCAGCTGCAACATTTAATTCTTTCTCATTCATCAGCTTCATTATCTGTTACTCAAATTCAGTTAGTCTTGATTACCATTATGAGAGACAGTGATTCACTATGCTTTTTTGGTGATTCCATTTTCAGTTCAAATGTGTGTGTGAAATTCAGACAGTGAGTGAAATTTCAATTAAAATGTCAAATAAAAGCAAAGTAAGATCTGACATGACAGTGGAAGAGCTGAGAAAATTCAGTGCAAAGTCAGCTTTTGCACAGTCTCACACCACTTCATTTTGGGGATAGGGGTTTTAGAATAACAATTGCTGGAGTAATGTGATTATACAAAAATCTCAGGATTAATTTTTGGAGAACAAAATTTCTGCTTTTCCTTCCAAATATTTAAAAGGATTTGTGCTAATGAAATTTTGAACCCCAAGTTTTTGAGGAGTACCTTTCCAGCAATGCATACCAGGTGTTTGCTGTCTTCAACCTTCTACGTCACAGCAAAAAATTCAGGACTTTTTTCTTAGATTAGGCTAATGCACAAGGCAGGGAAGGGAGGTGGACAGGGAAATGTAGCTGTTGGTCAGGGGATTTCATTTTGCTCTGTCTGCGTCCCAGCCCTGGAACTGTGGGTCTGAATTAACTTCAGTCAAATAATACTGATTCATCTGATTCATACGGGCACACATGAATGTATGCTCACATTTAAAAAGCCCCCAAACTTAAAAGTCTTATATTTAATTGCCAGAGTATATTTTTAGTTCTCCAGAATAGTTTTCCTTTAAGCAGTGGTAGCTTTTAGCTTGAGTGGGTTTTGTTCAGCCCTGTTGTCTGCTCAGGTTGTTCCCTCTTTCTGGACAGAGGCTGCTTCCTTGGGCATGCACTGCTTGTCAGCCCAGCTTCCCTTTCAGATGGGGTTGAAGGACTCTTCAGGAAGACAAATAACAATTTTTCAATGCTCTTCTATAGGAAGACCATGAAGAAACAGTGTCATTTGACTGCTTCTTTGTCCATGCCTCAGGCGAACCTTGGTGTTTCCAACCTTATTTCCAATTCTCACACTACTCATCAGATGTATCCAAAACGTGATATCCTTGCCCAGATTACTGAAGAATGCATTTTGGGATTAGCAGCTGTCCGACTGGGAAGTAACACCCTTCTTCTGCCAGCAGCTATTCTCAGGGGCTTGAAGATATTGGCTTTCCAGACTTTGTCCATGGAAACAACTAGAGAATCAGGTACCTGACCATCCTTGAGATCTGAGACTGCATTTCACTTTGAAACCACGAGCACTAAAAATAAGAGGCACTGAGATTTAGCAGATCTCAGAAATGTTTGACCCCTAAAAGTCCCTTGGGAAGGTTGTGTGAGACCATCACATGCCTGACCCATCCTGCGCTTTCCTTTCCCAAGCACGTCTACACGTGCACGTACAGATATCCCAAAACTGTGGCTTTTCCACCTTGAGAGCAAAGTGCAAACTGCATGGAATAAAATGTAACTGCTGCATTTGAAAACCACAGGAAACCTTGTAAATCTTTGAGGAACATTTCCCCATTGACTGAGCTGGTTTTTTTTTGTTTTTTTGTTTTTTTTTTTTCTTCTGGTTGGCTCTGATAGTGCTGCAAGGACCTGAGGGATCTGCCAGAGGTTTATTATCATTGCAAAAGAAAAAAGCCAAGTGTGGCCCTGGTGCTGGGTGTTGCTCTACTTTCTTCTTTGCAGAAGAAATTGCTCTCTGTCTGTCCTGATAAGCTAGCTTGATTCAGTTCAGCTCCGCGTCTGCCTTAAGTGATAAGTGCAGCTGGAGCCAAATGCATTTGCCACGGCATTTCACCGTATGGAGACACTAAACTCCTTGTGAACTCTGAGGTTTCAAAAAATCATAGGGTCATAATTCACTGGGAAGGTAAAAAGTGGAAGCTGTCTAGTGTTACTGTGAGGGTTCTGCAGAACATCTGGGCATGGAGAATGGAAAAATGCAGTGAGTGTAGAGCCCTTCAGCCCTCAATGGGGCTTTCATGGAGAAGAAATAACACAACATGACTCTTACTGGGATGTTTAATCACCTGCTCTTCACCATTGTTGGACATGGGGTACTGGGTTAGGTGCTCCAGTTCAATGCAGCCACTCTTCGCTCTTCTCTTACCTTGATGTTCCTCCATTCAAATACCTTGCACATACCCAAATGACCTATCTATGCTAATTTGTCTGATGCCTGTGTATCTATTCCTTCACATTTTCGTGTAATCATTCATTTCTACTACTTCAATTCCTATCAAATCTTCACACTGCTCTAAGTTACTTTAAAACTGCTCATCATTCTGGACATGCTGGCAACCGAAACTGTGAGCAGTGAATCCCTTACCATGGCTCACTACACCCCCAACAAAGGGGGAAGAAATGCAGTCCAGGATTAGCCTGCAGACAATTGTTTCTTTTAATCTGGAGGCAGATGGAACTACATTGTTCTAATAAACGTTAGCCTTGTCATCCACCACCAGAGAGAGAAGAATATTAAACAGACTGTTGGTCTGGTGGCCATTTGAAGCTGAGATGATGCTTTTCTTTATTTTCTTATTTTCCATTTTTTTTCTCTTTTTTTCCCCCTCTTTTCTCTTCTTTCTTTTATGTTTTCTTCTTCTTAATTTCCTTTTGTCTTTCTTTCCTTCCTTCCTTAGGATCATAGGATGATTAGAGTTGGAAGGGACCTTAAAGATCATTGAGTTCCAACCCCCCTGCCATGAGCAGACACCTCCCACTACAGCAGGTTGCTCAAAGCCCCATCCAGCCTGGCTCTGAACACTTCCAGGGATGGGGCATCCACAGTTCCTCTCCTCTCCTCTCCTCTCCTCTCCTCTCCTCTC
>VZTM01008335.1:398896-493329 GCA_013400555.1 Jacana jacana
CTATCTTCTCCTCTTCCCTCCTCTCCTCTCTCCCGTATTCCCCACTGCCAAGCCTGTGATGTTCTCCACACAAGGAAAACTGTGACCACCCTTTCACTGTCTCAGGATCTGGAACAGTCACTCCCACGATGGAAAAAAACTTGGCCATGCAAAGAAAAGTCCATTTGTACATTACTAACCAACTTTGACATTGACATTTACCCTCCTGTTTCTCAGAGCAGTCAGGGAAACTGCTTTGCTGAGCCACGTGCAGCAATGCAGTGGTTTTGTTTTTGTGGGAGGTTGCAGCTGTTTCATACTGTCTTATGTTATTACCTAATGTAGGATCTGGCTGCATTGCTTTTGACAGGGCAGGACTCCCAAGATACCTATGGCCCTGATTCAGAAAAGCAGTTAAGCACATATCTAACTACAACATGAGTCAGGGAAGGACATGTGTGTGTCCCATTGACGTATGTGGGAATTAAGCACGTGTTTAAGTGCTTTTCTGGCACATAATAAGCTTATGGATGAGATGATACGACATGGTTTCCTGAATGCGCCAAGATGCTCCTTCCAGCCCTATATTCCTGACACATTTCAGACAGGAATTTCCAAATATGAGCTACTACACATAGTTCCCCAAATTATCATGTTTAACCTTTAAACAAATGTGATACGGTTGTTTAAGGATGGTGAGTATAGGAAGATCCTTTTTCACTTGAATGTTGCAATGACTGATGGAGCATGTCACCTCTGAAGATTAGACTGTGTCTGTCTTGGGACTGGAATATAAAGTAATACAAGATCCTTGCTTTTCTCCCACATTGTAAATCATAGTTTGACTTTACCTACTGCTCTGAAATTCCCCGGAAGACTCAGGAGACATTGTGCTTTGAAAGAGAATGGAACGAATCTGGGTTCTTTACTTTTTTTATCATCAGTTGGAGTTTTATCATTTGTCTTCAATGACAAAGTACTGGAATTTGCAGCGTGTTTCACTTATGTTCTCAGAGGAACAGAAGACAGATGTTCATTTACTCATAGCACCTACAAGATGGGTCAGCTGACCTAAAGACAGCTGGTGCTTAAAGAGGGTATGTGACTAGGGCAAGCATGAGTGATCCCTCCCCTGGTTATAACCTTTCAGCATTCAGCAGTCAGCTGAGGATTGCACTGTGGTCTTGGCTTCTGGAGATTACATCCTCCAGGAAAGTATCTTACCTCTTCTGACCTCAAAGACTAACCTCGTGTGGTGTGAGAAAGTGCTGTCTTCTCAATTTTGCATGTATCCTCATGCCTTGAGTGGGAGAAAAAATAATGTTTCTTTGCCATGAGTCAGCCAGAATATACAGATCTTTGTCCCAGACCAATCGCTGCTTTTCCAAGATGCAGCATCTTCATCCAATTGATGTCCTTTCCAAGATCTTTTACTAGAAAGCTGAGATTTAGTTTCTCAAGTGAGCTGGGATAGCATGAAGCCTTTGTTTACCCTGGAGTAGAAGTAGTACAAGCCATCATGCCATGATTGGAGTGACATGGCAAAGTAGAAGCACTTTTTGTAAAAAACTGTTGGAAAGATTGCAAGAGAAGCAGGCTTCGTCAGGATGCAGTTTGCTGAAACTGTAGTTCTTTGCACAGAGAGACATGTTTCACGGACACTTCATTTTGGAAGAATCATAGAATCATTTACGTTGGAAGAGACCCTTGGGATCATCAAGTCCAACCATCAGCATTACTCTACAAAGTTCTCCCCTACACCATATCCCTCAACACCACATCTAAACTACTCTTAAACAGTCAGGGATGGCAACTAACCACCTCCCTGGGCAGCTGATTCCAGTGTCTGACCAATCTTTCTGTGAATTCTTTCCTAATGTCCAGCCTAAACCCTACGCTGCTGCAGCTTGAAGCCATTCCCTCTTGTTCTATTGCTAATTACCTCTGAAAAGAGACCAGCACCAACCTGTCCCCAATGTCCTTTCAAGTAGTTGTAGAGAGTGATGAGGTCTCCCCTCGGCCTCCTCTTCCTCAAACTAAACAGTCCCAGCTCCCTCAATCGCTCCTCGTAAGATTTATGTCCCAGGCCCTTCACCAGCTCCGTGTCCCTCCTCTGCACTTGCTCCAGCACCTCAAGATCTCTCTT
Organism: Jacana jacana; assembly: GCA_013400555.1. NCBI lineage: Eukaryota > Metazoa > Chordata > Aves > Charadriiformes > Jacanidae > Jacana > Jacana jacana. Next base: position 401,022 of record VZTM01008335.1, read on the forward strand.
GTGTTGAGGTGCCCAAAACTGGACATAATACTCAAGGGGTGGCCTCACCAGTGATGAGTACAGGGGGACAATCACATGCCTACTTCTGCTGATCACACTGTTTCTTATACAAACCAGGATGCTATTAGCCTTCTTGGCCACCTGGCCACACTACTGGCTCATGTTCAGCCGCTTGTCAACCAGCACCCCCAGGTCTTTTTTCTGCCAGGCAGCTCCAGCCACACTTCCCCAAGCCTGTAGCCATCCATGGGGTTGTTGTGGCCCAAGTGCAGGACCTGGCACTTGGCCTTGTTGAAGCCCATGCCATTAGCATTGGCCCAGAATCTTGGAGAAGAAAATCTTGAAACATCTAGCTGAAACATCCCAGGCTGATGTTTTCTGAACAAAATATTTCAGTTGTTCACTGTAAAATATGATTTTTTAATTTTAGGTTTTAGTTTAAAAATGTTTTATTTTTGTGACATTAGATACCTAAATCCTCATCTACAAAAAGGCAGAAATCATAAGAAAATGAGTGATTTGAAATATTTTAATAAAACCAATGCTCTTTTTTTCTTTTATTCTTTTCAAGCATTTATAACATTCTCTATTTTTCTTCCCCTACTACGGGAAGATTTCTTGTCTTCACACAGACCTTTCTACTTCTCTCAAATCATCTGGCCTTCAGGAATATGGACATGCTACATTATTCCCTTATAGTTTCCATGTATTTTATGAATTATCAGTATGATGGAGATCAGGAGCGCTTTAACAGCTTATAAATATGAAAGTAAATTGGGCTGCATTGTACTATACGCACTCAGAACTTGAAGCACACATATTTTCAAAGTATTGATCCTTTTTTTTTTTCCTGATCTATTTTCAGAGTTTGTTTTTTGTGACTTGGTCATGCAGGTTTGAATGCCCATGGTCTTGAAAGCTCAGTGGACCTGCTGCTGTCTAGTGCTCCAGTGGATGTTCACCTGTTTCAGTCCAGACACTTAGAACTAGCACAGTGGGCTTGGTCAAAGACCTGGAAAACCCTGACAAAACACTGCATCATGGTTGTTGAATGAGGTGGGAGGCCCTATTTAGTGTTGTCATCATAGCTGAGATGAAGAATAGAGAAGAAAAGGAATTGCTTAATTTCAGGTAGTCTCTGTTAGGTTCCTGGCATTTAATGGTGAATTGTGTACTGTGATCACACTCAGAGGTTTTGGCTGTGGTCAGGATTTGTTTGTGCTAGACTTCTCATTGTTCCCAGGCTGCAGTGTTGCAGGGTGTCCTATACCCTAAAACCCTGCAGTGCTCCTTCTCTGCACTCAGGACTGAGACAACCAGTAGATGAGCAGGTAGAGGTGAGTCAGGATGTTGCTGAAAGGATAGTACTGTTCTTAACAAAGCAAGTACACAATGGTTGTCCTCAAAAAGCTTCCCAGTCTTTTGGGATGTGCGGTTCCTGATTGAGGGGACTTTGCATTTAGTAGACCTTGAAGGTCTTTCCTCCTACGAACTTCTGTGGTTGGGTTTTCAATTAATGCAGGCGTTTTGCCTGTACAGCGTCCTTCTGTGAGATGTCCCACAGTTAGTTCCGTGAGGTTAACTACACACTTTGAGACATGCTGCTTCTTTCTGTGTGCCTTGAATCCAAAACCTGCTTATTTCATTTGATACAGTTCTCCTACTGAGAGGGGAAGCAAATTCCCAACTCCTATGTCTTTTCTGGAAGACTCCCAAGATTTGATAGATGTCTTCCCTGCCTCTTCTCAGGTATGTCTCTCCTGGGCTTTGACAACTTATGGTCCATCTAATAACCCCTGATAATCACTGTCTTAGTCACCATACCTAATCCACTGCAGTCAGCTACTGCTTATAGTGAAAGTCCAAGCCGGCTCTGACTGCTCACGGCCACTGTGGACTGTATCTGAAAGTGGCCACTGAAAGGTACTGAGGGATGTAGGTTGAAGGAGAGGCATCCCTGGGCCCATGATGATCAGCATCTGAAATGAATCGTTGTAGAAAACAGATATGACATGAGTGGAGGAGTCAGCACCACATTGTGTCACTTTTTTTTTCCAAAGGATTTGCATCTAGAGATAGGGTTTTATTACTGGAAGGAAAGTTGGAGAGGAAAAAGGTTATTTTTAAAAATTCTTTTATTCTTCACAGATGTGAGGAAAAAGTGGAGGAGAAACTGTCATGGGTCCTGTTAAATTCAAGCAAAAGGCTGGACTCGGGATGAGCTCCCTCATGCATCCCTGCTGGACTGGTGACAATACCGCCTGCAGCTCAGAAACTGATGCCTCCTGCCATCTACATCACCATCAGAGGCATTGGCTTCCTACTGCCCAAGAAGACAGCTCTTCTCCTCTCTGCTAGGGTAGAAGTCTGAGTGAAAAGGCAAATCAAGTGAGAAGGCAAAAAGTGTAGACTCTCTGAGACTACTTCTGGTTACTTTTACAAGAAAGGAAGGAAAGAGGAAATTACACATATGGAGACAGAAGGGCTTAGGAAAAGACTAAATTAATTTCCTTATAAGCCTTCTTTTCTTCCTGGGCAGAAGCCAGAAGAGACACTGTGCAAGTTCCACTTCATGTGAAGGTAAAGCAAGACTATGGTGCCAAGGTGGTTGGTCAAATGTGCAAACCCATATGTTCTGTGCTCGTATCCTTATTATAACCAAAAGCACCTCCCTCTTTCTCCATGCAAAAGGCACCTGGTGGACCTATGGGTTCCCCACACTGGACAGAGGGTTGCTCAGTCTGCAAGGTTGTGCCAAAGACCCTGGGCAAGGAGCTGGAAGAGGATCTGGCATCTCTATGTGTGGACTGGCTACAGAAGGGGACGGAGAGCCACAGGCTGGGAAAAGGGGACAAAGGTCATAGAAAAGCACCAGATCCTTGCAGTTCACAGAGAAGCTGTTACAAGTGAAGGGCTGGCTGTGATGTTGATGTGGCTGTGGGGTGGGGGAAGGATAAGAGCAGTGGGAGTGATGTTGAGGGTAGGCTCAAGGGGGTCTTTCTAGGGTCCTTTCATGGATACCCAGTGTCCTACTCCAACCTCCCTTCCCAGTGTGCTCATCACACCTCCCTCCTGTTCTAGCCATCACTGCTGTCCTTTCACTGGAAAAGAGATAAACCTGAGAGAATTGTCTGCAGACAGGTGGGAAGGGAAGGCAGGCAGGGGAATAGCAGGCATTTTGCTGGTCTTCAGTCCAACACAAGCCTTCTTTCTACCCTGACACCTAACTACCCTGTATACTTGTTTTTCTTTTTGAAAACACTAGAATATAATGATATAACAGCCTCTACACCATGCCTCTCCTCTCCAAGAACAGCCTGCTCAGAAGCAGCATCTGTTTTGTCTTAGCAAAGCTCTCTCTTTCCCAAACTTTCCATGTGGGACCCACAGAGAAACAGGGTAACACGACTTTCCAGAGATCACGTGTTTTCGCAGTGGGCTCTGCTCACACTAATTTCTAACATCCCTGCCTGGCCATTGTAGCTGTCATGTGTCACTGGTGCCCAGGGAGACCAAAGTCCCTAGTGGCAGCATCTACCCCTGGCCAAGGCTTTGCAACTTGCTCTGATTTTCTTAGCCCCGTACAAGGAAAGAGTCTGACGGTCTGAAAGCCACTACTGTATTCTCTGTCTCCAGGGTAGTAAAACCTACCCTTCCTGTGGATAGTGCAGCCAGCACTGTCTTATTTAACTGCTCTATTAACTTAAGTAGTTCCAGCCATAAGTCCCTGCTGAAAAAAGATGCATTTTGGATTTTATGGGAGAGCAGGCACACACAATGACCCCATGGGATATCACAGGAGGAGCTGGACAAGGGCTTGGAAAGGTCCTTGGGAAAGGGAATGGTGGAAAGGGATGGATAAAATCTTGTCTGCTGCCAGACCTGGTGTCAAGTCAGGTGATGAATAGGAGAAGTGGTGGTTTACATTTAATCATCCTGCTCCTGAAGGGCTGGTAGCAGTGTAACACCCTGACGTCCCAGGGTGTGTGTGTAGGTGCAGTGGGACCTAGTAACAGAGCAGCATGATGTGTGCACACCCCTGGTCCACAGGACATATTCAAGCTGGGTCTACAGCAGAAGGAACTGCAAGCTTCTGGCTTATGCTGCACCCCAGGCAGCAGGAGATGTAAGGTGTCATACATGCTGTGTTGCTGCTGCACAAGGATGTTCTCATGCAAGGTTAAGCTTCACAGGGATGAAAAATATGTCTGATTTCTACAGTATGCCCTAATATTTACTTAGGCAAGTTGCTTTGCCAGTTTTTGTGCCTCTGTATACCAGGCGCCTCTACCCGCAGCTCAGGGTTGCCCACCGCTGGAGTTCACATCAATGCTATCATAGATTTGTCACATGCTGCCACCTCAGGTGTGGCTTTAGCATGAGTTCTGGCCAAATGTAAACTGTTAGTTTCAACAATTAAATCTTTCACTACAATTTCTCTGTGCATGTTAAACAGGCTAGTATATACTAAGAAATAGGATACTCCTGTGTTTGACAAATGCCCTTAATTTCAGTGCACCTAGCCCAAGAGGCAGCTCATACATGTGGTATGTAAAGCACTTTGGGAATACGAGTGTCTTTGTGTGTGAACATTTTAGGACCACCGTAAATGCAATATTCTTTCTGCAGGAATTTCGGCTGGATCTTGCAGAGCATGACCAGGAGCGCCTCACTCTTGTTTCCAACTGTCTGCAGTTCTTCTAACCAGAAGTCCAGGGGTGCAAACATCTGCAGTCCCTGACCAGACTCAGGGAGTCACAGCTGCCCTGGGAACAATTATTTCTGAGTCTGCTGAATGGGACCCGACTGCAAGGAAGGGCTTAGCACTTTTTATGCTTCCACGACATCAACAGGAAAATTAGAGCCAATAGTAGCTAGCAGAGCTAATACCAGTCCCCAGGTTTTGGCCCCTTTCATGTGAGAGAAGCAAATGCATTTAGGCTCACAAAACTCCATCTCTTCTTGCCCTGTGCTCTGAGGATTGTTTTGCACAGGATAAACTGAGGTAGTTGTTGTTGGAGAGAATTGCTTGGGACTAAAGCTCTCTTCTACATCCTTCCATGGGGTTGTTCTGTCTCTCCTGATGACCTGTTTCTTGTAAAGCTAAAAATGAGATTTAAGGGGTCACCACCACTGAATTGCTCCAGACTGGCTGGAAGAACACAAAATATTTCTGTCTCTCACCCTCCCCCATGACCTTCTGCAGGCATTGCGTGGAGACCTGTGTGCTGAAGTCAAACGTGACTGAAGACAAGGCTGAATTGTTTCCCTGTAAACAGTCTGCTCTCTGTCTGCAATGCCTCTGCGGACTCCAGCCCCGATGCCTTGTGCCAAAGGGCAGCAGGATGGGGGGCCGTGTGTGCTTGGTGCATGTGCCTGGGTGTTCCTGGAAGCCGCAGGAAAGTGGAGGACCTCCTCTGAGGGGATGCTCTGCTCCCTCTCTGCTGTAGGTGAGCATTTCTGGGCATGAAATGACTGTCTGGCTGCTCTGCAGCTCCTCAACCTGCAGAGCTGGAGTCGGAATCCTGCAGGACAGCTCCAGTGCTTGGCAACCCCAGTGGTGGAAGGTGGAAGGGAGCTGCTGGACTATGGGGTGTGCAGAGGCGTGAGTCAAATGGATGGGTTTCATTATGAATCAGACAGACTAAAACAGAATTTGAAGTCAGCTTTCTCAGTGTGCTTAAATGAATAAAACACTGTGACTCTATTAGCACATGGTAGGTAAGAGTTTGATCCCCAGACATTTCCTCCCTATCCATTCCCCATGTTCCCCCTGCCGCCCCCCCCCCAAATTACCTTCTGCTGGATTTGTGGGGGACCAGAAGGACCAGTGATGGTGTTTGTAGAGGGTCAGGTCCTGCTCTAAGCACTGTCACACAGTTATTCAATTATGTCAATTGTGAGCATGCTTCCTGGCATGGTTTTGACTCAAGCAAACAGGTACCATCAAAAGAAAATCTGGTAGAGGTCAGGAGATACCCAAAGCCATTGTCTGCTCCCACTGGCAACTATCACCACCACCCTGTTGGTGGGGACATGAATTTCTTTGTTGCATGAGCCCTGGGGTATGTAGTGCACTCATGTTGATGTGATCAATGCTTCTCCAATAAGCTAGACTATTCCAGAGGCTGTGAAGACCTACCTATCCATTCCAACCTCTTAGTTTGTCCCAGTGTAGCCATTCTTGTTTCCTTGGTTTACTGTGAGTCCCTGCGGAAACCATTTCCCTGCCACTTCTCACGAGATGACAGTGACCTCCTTCAAAACATGCCTTGAGCTACATATATATATATCTATATGTATGTATGTGTGTATGTGTGTATATATGTATATGTAAAGCATCTCAAATGGTCATACTGTTATCAAGCCTTCCTTAATTTTTCTGGTTGTATCACAGGTTCACAGAGGCTCAAACTGCCTGTTAGCAGCTGGTTTGCAACATCAAGGTGCTCTGACCTCAGTGGCAACTTCTGTGTGCTACTGTGATTGAGTTGAACAGACAACTTGCAGAATGCTTAGATTTGGGCAAGGAAAGCTGCAGCCAGCTTAGAATTCAGAGAGGAAGTAACATTGTAAAATATTAATGCTGGTCCTTTCAGGGCAATGTGGTTTTTTTTCCTGTTATACTCATTATTTAATTTTTGATGGAATTTACTCTTTTCCAACCCGACTTGACAGCTATTGACACTTACTTGGCAGCCAATCCAGGGCTGAAAAGGTGATGAAAATCTCTCAAATCAAATATTCCCTGGAACAGCTTTTGTAGCCCTGGCTGTACTGCTTTATCACACCCACACTTGCATTACCTAAGAGGACAGTTAGGCTTGTGGTGTACCAAAGCCACAAAAAGCAGTCAATTAACTTGTTAGTTTGAGTCAATAGAGCAGATTGTAATTAGAATTTGGCAAATGGGCCATGTTAACATAATAGCACACCTCCTCTGCTGTAAACCTTCAGCCAGAGTTAAAATAGGAGGAGGGGGACTTGTCTGCCTGTCTGTCTGTTTGTCTAACCACTGTCCTCCAGCTTTTCCACTCACTGCCTAATTGGGCTGTTTATTTGAATCCCTGACCACTTTTACAAGGTAGTTAGGTGCTAATGAAGGTCTGTGAGGTGGCAGGTCCTTCTTTCCCCCCTCTGCACAAGGTGAGGGTAAGCCCTAGGCCACAACCTTGGGATGCTGGCAGACCCATGACCATGAATCTATGTGGTATGGACCATGTTATGCACCAAATTGTTTAGTGGAGCTTTTTTTTTTTTTTCTTTTTTCCATTATTTGCTTACTATGGAAACTAAGAAGGATGCAAACTAAAACTATATGAAGTTAGGCCAAAATAACTTCAGGGAGCACCTCATGGTGCTGGTATTCCAGTGCCTGGATACCCCCCCATCCCACCCTCTCTGCCCCTCAGGTGCTGTTTCAGGAGACCAGAAAGAAGAGACAAACCTAGATGATAATATTACAACTGTGGAATTCAGTGTCAAAAGCAGAGCGAGTGGAATTAATTTCTGATGAAAACTCCCTTTCCCTTGAAAAGGTAAGGAAAACAAATATTTGGTGGGTTTTAGAGAAATGTATAAAATTTGATGAAATTGTTTTTTGAATGGAAGTCATCATTCATTTTTAAAAATCATGCCTTATTTCACCACCATTTTCTGTCTTGTTCACCTGCCAAACAACAGATAACAGTTCCAAGGCCATGCATAACAGAAAGATGAACCGTCACAGTTTTAGATGTGCTACACATTGTTAAGAAAAAGAAATTGCTGTCTATTTTACTTCTACTTTTTTTTTTCCAAGGGAAATGAGAAACTATGTAATGATGAATAATTTTATATTGGTGAAGAAAGTGAAGTGCTGCTTGTCTGTAAGCTCCATTCTCATGGAGGTTAAGAGTAAAGCCTAACCACTGCCATTCCAGGTAAGACTAAGAAAGGATGAGATTTTTGTTCACGGGACTCAGTAAATCAATGGGACAATAAAAAAATTAGACACAAATGTTCTGCTCTAACTACCAGGCACTGTTCGCTTTGTTCAGCTGAGGAATCTCTTTTTCTCATTGCTAAACCTCACGCCATTCTTTCAGCTCTATGGGATTTACCTGTTACCTGCAATGCTTTACTGAAGTTTAACTTAAAGTTGCATCACTTGCTGAAGATAATGTGAAGACAATGAAAAATATCTCCCTGAGATGAATCAAGTATATGTACCTCCTGGGTCATTTATTTTGCAGGGAAAAGACTACTTCCCTGTGATTAAAGTAACTTGTGACACTATACCCCTGTCTCCTCCCACCACCTCCTGTGACCACAAAGAGTCTAGGATTATGTTAACCCACTATTAAGAGCTTGGTGGTATCAGATATCTGAAATATTGTGCACAAACACAACCAGGCACGTTATCCTGGCAGGAGCACATTCCATGGGAGCCCTGTCAGTCTGGTATGCTGGACTTTCTCCCAGTCCAGGGAAAGTGTGTGACTCTCCTCCCTCCCTCTCCTGCATTTATCACCCGCTCCCCATGTGTCCTCTAGCTCCTTCCCCTCTCCCTTATATTATCAGCCTTGTGAACACTGGGTTTTCTTATGATTTGACTGGGTTTATGTCATGCAAAGATGTGGGATTGGCATGGAGTGGGAAGTTGTTCAATCATTAGTGTGGCTCTTTTTTCATACAATTTTATGTCATCTGTTCTCGTTCTCTCGTTTCTCATTTCAGGATGCTCAGAGGAGCAAATTCCTCTCCCCACTACTATGCCAGCACTCTCAACCGTCATCATTTCAATGAGGATAAGGAGCTTCAAATTTGCATTCCCCTGTCCCCCAGAAGCAAAATGGACAAACTGCCAAAGGGGAAATAGGACTGGATCACACCTGCCAAATTTGAGGAGGACAGTGAACAAATCAATCCCCTTCCAAAACCAGAAATGACATCCACACCTTCTTTCTGCCTGACACCCAAGGTCTCCTACAGACACTGTGCTCTGGTTCTGGGAGCTGTGGGTTTAATGCAGACAGCACCTCTGGGTTTTCAGCCTGAGAAGACATATCATCAAGGCTTGACGTTCAGGTGGGATGGAACTTCCTAGTTTTAATCCTAGAAAATCAGGTTGCTCGTTCAAGATGATTTTCTAGGCTCCTTCACTGGACTCTATCTTGGACTTGAAGCCTAATCAATGGAGAATTAGTCTGACTACCTGTGGACTACATAGCACGGACCTCTCTCTCAGAGGTAGGCACTGTGCAGGATTTGTTTTCCATGTTATCCAAGGGATAGCCCATTGCCGGCTCTATCACTGAGAACAAAGGGATCTCCTGAAGGTGTCTGTGCTCTGGACAAGTCAGGGAGATTGCATCCTGTTCTGGATCAGCTTAAAGGAATAATGGCTCAGCAGGAACTAGCGAAAAGCTTCTCAATTCCCAACAGTAAAATCCCATCTTCTTGCAATCTCCACTTCTCCCTCCCATGCTCCTGCTCACACTTCACTGGGGAGTCCAGGACTGGCCTCCTTGCTTGGCGGTAACCCTGTTTCTCCACCTTCCTACTGATGTGAAATGCACCTTAATTTCACTTTATTTGTCCTGCTCCTCTGATTCAAACCTTCCCTTTGCAGAGCCACCTGATGTGAGCCTAGTGATGATACAGTACAATAGCAGAATTCACCAGATGGCCCCAGACAAGTCACCTTAAGTGGTCCAACAGGCACAGAGCTCTTAAAAAATGTCTATTCTTGTGGTTGGTGATAGTAGTAGTAGTAATAATAATAAAATTTTGGGGCATCTCTGAACATAGAATCTATCTACACTCAAAGCACATTTGTGTCATTTACTCCAAGTACCCTTTTAAGTTTCCTGAGAGAAAAAAAAAGACAGAGGTTGTTTTTTCTGTTTCAGCTTCAAAGGCAATCCACTGAATATGACCTGAGCATTAGTGTTTTACTGATCTGCAAATGCACACAGTACCTCTTTGGATCAAATACTTGGAACAAGTAACTGGGGGTGCCCACTGACGACAGGCATGGATATAGTTTGTGATTAACTGCATTCCTGTAAGTGAACTGTATGGACAGAGCCAGGGGAAGAGACTCTGTGACCACCCCGTCTTCCTCTGTGGTATGTTTCATCTCCAAAGTATGAGATGGCAGCTGTGAGCAGGGCTATTATCACTTGCTACTAATTTATAGCTGAGGGCTGATCCCTAAATTCCTAAAAGCAAGGGGTTAAGATGATTTATTTGCTGGAAACAGTCACAGGCTTGCGTTGAGAGATTTTATCATAATTACGGGTGTAAAATGTCAGTGTCCATAATTTTTCAAAGAAATTGCACAGATTAGGTTTCTCTTCAAAACACACCAAGCATATTATGTGTGAATTTAGTACTTCAGAAATTGGTCTGACTGACAGACCTGAAAGCTCTGTATCCTGGAAAATGCACTTGCCTAACACTAATATGGCCAGATCACTTCCAAGAAAGGAGTTTGCTGTTGTTCTTGAATGGCTCCATTTGGCTCTCCCAAAATAATGCCCACCAGCTTTGGTGATTTTTCCACAGGGAGAAACCACAGATTAGGAACCCAAATACCATGTGCCAGTGAGTGAAGCAACTGCTAGACCAATGCTGAAGTGGGACCTCATCACTGAGAACTAAAGCATCCAGGTCCTCAAGGGGCCTACACTGGGTCCTTTGAAGGAGATTTATGAGTCAGAAACCAGCAGAGACTTAAAAACTGTATCAGAAGAAAACAATATTGGTCAAATCCATCAAGGTTCATATACCCTTGTCTAGAAGACAGCTAGGAGCGTGTCGGTTCCATTTGGAGATACGACATTGGCAGACCAGCTGATTCCTCTCTTTGGCTGTGGGTTGCTTTGTCAAGTGGCAGTGACCTATCCAATATACTTCACTTTTCCGTGTCAGAAAACAGTTCCCAATTAAAATTGTTCCCTCTTCAAGAGACCAGAGTCACCCCTCTTCCAATTGTCCCTACTGCTGGATGGGTGATAGGTGATTATAGGCTGATAATGGAGAAGAGGGGAGCAATATTTCAGGTTTCTTTAGGGTAACATGGACTCTGGAAGGCTGTTGAGGTGGAGCAGTGGTGGGGATTTTATTCTCGGTTATGGAAAAGTTGTCTCCAGTGGGGTCATGTTAAGGTCCACAATGAGATTCACAGACCACATGAAGAAATTGAAAACTCTGCAGGGAAAATCAACAGCAGGCATTCCCAGGGGGATTAGAAAGACATAGCAAAGACTTTTCTTCCTGTTGAACTCAGTGTTTGCTAAGCCCTTGCCTGCTACATTTGTAAAACACTTTAACACACCTTTTTGATCCATAGGCCACCACAATATCTTCAAAAATCTGAAGTTCTGAAATCATCACTTTTTTAGACAATTCCTCAGCCAACCAGTAGACATTTGCAGTATCAGGAACCCTGTCCTACCACTTTGGCTGACACAGGACTCTTCAATGACACATTTTGAGAGCATGACACATTTTGAGAGCTTTGTGTCCTCCAGTTTGATACAGAAGCATGTATCTCAGGAGACATTAGCACAGCTTAAAAGGGTTGAGATTTTCCTGAGAGCCAATCTGTATTTACCCTTCTCCATTCCAGTTCTATCCTTGTTTCTCCTTGGTTTCAGCCTCTGGAGACCTAGACACAAAATGGTTAATAAAGCAAAAATCAGAGATCTTGGAAAAGAAAGCTTAGAAGTCTCTCCACCAAGGTGGAGATCAAGCTTTAATGCAATAAGGTTGGGACGGACCAGTGCGTACACTCAGAAGAACTAGTCTCTTTCCAAGCTATAGCAAGGATTATGGGACAATATAACCACTGAAAGACTCATTTGCCATCCATAGTAAAATGACATATTACTAGAGGCACTGGCCATCAGACTATGTGGAGTCTTGAGTAAGGTCTTGGTTGAGACATGCTGTGGAAGGCCAAGGAAATTGGTTTTGCTGTTTATGCCTGTGTAGGAGGTTTGGAGAGCTTACAGTTTACTCAGGTTTTGGATAACCCTGGCCCCTGAAACACAGCAGATCCTTTACTGTAGTGCTGTTGAACATGCCAGTTCATTTTCCCACGTTTCAACTCACCCACCCTCTGGGAAAATAGGGCAGAAATAACAAACCACTTCCAGGGGGCTGATGAATCCATCCCAGTTTGGAAAGGACTTTCAAATCCTCAGTAGTGGGTGGCTGAAGACGCAGTGATAGATGAGAGATGATTTTCATCACAAGTCTCCTCTGGGAAATTGGTGATGTTCGTTATCCTCTTTTGCTACTGTTTCCTTTTGACAGTGGGTATTTATCCACCTCACAGAGTAAATACGTGAAAGACACTATTCTGGAGCTGAGGGTCATGTCTACGCTCACAGAAGACAGCTATTCCATTTTTGGCTCTGTTAGCAAGGATTACAGCCTCATCTAAAGCAGTCCTGAAGTCATATAAAACCTCATAAAATAAAAATGTTAAAAGCTCTAAGCAAAGCCCTTTATTTATTGTTTGTGTGCAATTAGGACCTTGGCAGTGAAAAAAAAGCATTACGCCTCAGGAAATTACCTTCTGAAAATCAGGTTAAAACTGGACAACTTGCTGAGAGCTTGTGAATGGACAGTTTCCAAATTCCATCTTCCATGCCGAAATATTTCATTCCTGACACACAAGAGAGCAGCCTGTTTGATTGGAGAGGAGGGGAGGAGACAGCTATCTATCAATATTATAACACTGGCACATTATCTCCATGACTGTGGGAGCCTTTGGAGTGATAAACAGTGATGTATAGATAACCAAGGGACTTTTTCCATTAAAGTGCTGTTAGGTCCTGAATAGAGAACCTGTAAAAATGGCATTGTAGCTGTCTGTAGCTGTCCTCCCTGTGTGACTTTCAGGTAGGTAGGGGGTTTCTCAGTATCTCAGAGATATTCTCAGAGTTCTCAGACACCAGCCATGTCCCATCATCATTGCCACTAACACAGCTTTGTGCACCCAGGTTGGAGGAGGGTTGGTTGTAACACATGATCTGGAGCAGAAGAATGGAGATAGGCTTTATGAGTCTAGGTCCTTTCATAAGAACTGGGCAGGTCCCGAGAATCTGTTAAAAAGTTAGTTGCGTGTCCAGCCTGGTTTAAAATAGAAATCCTTTCCAGGTTGTTTGAGGCTCCATGAAGGGTGAGTTTTATTCTTTTCTATTACCTGATGCAGTAATTTGTCTTTGTCCTCACCTACTGCTAATTTTCATGGCTCTTACATGAACAATATGCTCTGGAGACACTCTGAAGGCTGGAGGAGACTGGATAGCAAATACTTTAGGAATCATTGATGAGGACAGAGACATAGACATACACATGGTAATATGTTCATATAAAATCCCTGCAAGACGGAACTAAAGACATGTGGACCCATTAAATCCTGTTATAAACATGTGAGCCTAGATCTGCCATCCTGAGCCAGATTCACCTGGTTCTAATAGATCCAACCTTTCTTTCCTTTCATACAGTTTTTCTGTCCTTATATTCCTAGTGCATTGAACATTTGTTTGTGCTTCTTCTGGGCCAATGTCTTTACATTAATGTGAAGAAAAAAAATATCTTCTTACATACTTCACTTTTGCCTTCTCCCTTACCATGTGCAAGCATACAATTTCCATTAGTTGTCCATGCAATGTGCATATACTCTATGCCATCTATAGCAGTGTTTTGTGGCTCTTCCCTGAAATCCTTGATGAAGTGTCCTGATCTTATTAAGAACCAGATACCACCAGATGGCACCAGGACACACAGGGCCCCTGGTGAGTTGGTGCGGGGAGGGCCCTGGGATAGCACATGGGCAGATGAAGGCAGTCCCAGTGCAGTGTTGGGGACCAGTGGGTCCAGGTTAGCCCCAGAGGGATGTCCTCAGTGGTCTCAGGGCTTGCTGTTTCCTCTGGTGAGGAATGCGGGTAACCTTTGTGTCTGCACAGCCTGCTTTAGCTATTCCACCATGAAAGCCACAGGTGAACTGTCTGAAGAATGAGAGAAACACCATCCCCATCATCAAGACACCATGGCCCAGACATTATCAGGAGCATTGGTGGTTTTTTTGTGGCAAAAACAACCTGTATAGGCTTCAAGGCTATATATCCAGTCTGAATGGGGATGGTATAGGCTGAACCCAAACTGCAGAGTTGTGGTTTATTCCATTTTCTTCCAAGCTACTGTATGCCATCAGGCTTGTTATTCCTGCTCTACTTGCCTCTAGCATTTTCTCCTACCATTTCAGTTGTCAGCAAAGATGATTCCTGAACTCTGAAGAATTTCAGGTTCTCACATTCAGATTGTAACTGATGCATATGAGTCCTACACTAAGCCTATTCACGTAAGTTCTCTCAACGTTTACAGTAGCTGTGCTATGTTCCTTTAATTATAAGATTCTGTATTTGTTAGAAAGTCTTGGAATAATAAACTCTTCAGTTGCTTGGTCTTGCATAATTACAGCATCCTGCTAATATCCAGTTATTTGGAATTATTAAAAAAAAAAAAATTTTAAAAATCCCCACCAAAACATTTTCAACATTTTCCTTTTACAAGAACAGCTAGTATTCCAAGGCAGATGTTTCTCAGAATTGATCTAACCAAGAGTCTTTCAACTGCTTCCACCATGGAAGGTCATGCTGTAAAATAAATTAAAAAAAAAAAAAAAAAGAAATAAAAAAGAAAGAAAGAAGGAAAATTAAAATTTTTGGGAATCTTTTCCCATCAGCATTATGAAATTCTGTTCTCATCTACCACTAGAGAAGACTACAACTGTCTGGAAAATGTTTGGGTCTTTTCTTTGTCCTTGTAAAATCTCAGCTTTTTGTTGTTAAAAACCTGACAAAACTTGAGAGGAAAGCTTTTGTTTTTCTGACAACAATTGTCCTGTTTTTCCCATGAAGAGCCACAATACAGTCCACAAACTGCCTGATTTAATTAGACAACCATTTTTTTTTAACTGATTAACATATCCAATGGGAAATTTGACCAACTTAACATTCCTCTCAAATATTTGTTATGTTTAATGGGGCCATCCACCCCTCGCTGAGAACCTGTGATCAAATATAGGCTAGGATCCTGCTGTAGAAGCAGCTACTCTCCAAACTATTGTTTGTCGGTGACCAGTCCTTGGAGACAGAAGGGGGATAAAGGGTAGGTAGTTCTTCTTAATTACAATCTATCTGAGTGGAAAGTGCCTTCCCTTCTACAAAAGCGTTCAAGACGTCTCTCACTGGGACAAAACCAAGACTTGAAAGTGCACACCATTTATACTGGGGTGAAACTCAGATTTCCCATCACCTTCATGCCCCATTGCTCCCAGTTTGTGACTAAAGGCTCAAGCCGTTGGACAGTAAATTGCATTTACTCCAGAGAGCATCCTTGAAAACCCTCCTTGGGACAAACCTGCTTCTTTTCTCCATGCTCCAGGCCGTGTCCAGTCTGCTGAGACATGACTCATTGTCTGTCCAAGACCCTAGTGGGTCTTTGTGATAGATGTGAAGCCAATACTGCAGAATGACATCAGCGATTGGAGCAGATAGGGAATAGGATGCAGAATACAAAATAACAAATGATGTAGAGGAAGGCCTCTAGAAAATATCCCCTTGTAGCAAAAGGGCAAAGGGTCAGTCAATAAAAGGGACTAAGGGAAGAAAATGACTTGCATTTAATATTATACAGTTGGTCTGTGCAATGTTTTTTCCTCAGACCAAGATTGGTTAAGAGGCTGAGAACAAGATGGAGAGGATGCTCACATAAGCAACAAGAAATTCAGTGTTCTATAAGGGCCAAACTCTTAGAAATTAAGATGAACAGTACTCAGTACATTGGAGGACAGTAACAAATCCCTGGCTCAGGGAATCTGAGTGCTGGATTGCATTTCCCAACATCACAGCCACCTCAAGGAACCAGATTTCTAAAAGAACTGGAAAAAGACAAAAATGGAGGCCATGATGAGTAACTCCTCTCCTCAGGTCCAGGGAGCTTCCTAACATAATGCAACTATAATCTGTTTCCGTAAACACACTGATGACCTCTCTGCTCTTTTCAAAACTAAGAAACTTTGCCCCTCCCCTGCCTGAGCCATCCGCGTCCCTGGAACATTCTTGTTTAGTCTCCTGAAATGTTATTAACAACCCCAGCAACAGAGAGCCATAAATTCTTGCATCCCCCTGAACTTTACTGCACTCCAAACTGTTTGGATATTCAGTATCAACAAATCATCCCAATAAATATGATTTCTTTGATGGCATTTCATCAAAATAGTTTATGACTCTGACATTTTGAGCTTGGATTTACAGCAGCTACATCTTGTGCAAGACTGGCGGTCACCTTATTGAAATTCACCTAAGGAAAAAAAACCCTTGCAGTAGTTCCTACCATGGTAACTTTAAAGAAATTCTTCTTTTTCCTTCCCCTGTTTTCTTGGAAAAGGCTGGAGTTTGGCGATCCACTAAACAAACATTACCTTTGGCTCATCCTAACCAATTCAGTGATGGGTCATGTCTCCAGGGAGAAGCTTTCAGATTTACTTAGCTTTACTTCACTCTAACTCAGTCATGGCAAAAGGTGTGTTGCCACTTGCTTCAATGGGAAAAGAGCTTGTTTAGTTTTTATGTGTTTCTTGGTGTACTGAACTGCTTCTTCATTGGGAAGATTTCAAAACACCTGAGACAAAAGGGGAAATTTTACATCAGAAGAGGTGTTTCTGCTAGAGAGAAGGATTTAGCGCCATTGAAAAAAAGCATTTGCGGTATGTCTAGAAAATGTGTAAAGTCTTAATGACTGGTGTTCAAAACCAAGCCTGAGCAGGTAAGGTGGACAGCTGAGAAATGGAGATCCTGCCACAGAAGATAAGAAAGTTGCTTTGTTTAAATATTCAGTCAAGGCCTAAGAAAGAAGGTAATCTATACTTGGCTGCTGAAAGCAATCTCAGGAAAAGTATAGCTATTATGTTAAAAGAGAAAAGGGCGCTTGGCATAGACTGGCCATGAACAAATCACCTCTGGAAACTCTGGAAACCTCTCATCAGGAAATGTAGGAACAATAGAAGGACATCTGTCTGTTTGTGAAAGGTTTTATGTGGTTGGCTTTGTGAAGTATACAGTGACTGGACTTCATGACCCAGGCTGTCCCTGTCAAGTTTTGAAGTGTTCAGTTTTAAAAAAAATTGGGCAAGGCTCTTCATGCCCAGTTGAGAGGAAACCGAAATACTGCGATCCCCATCTTCAAAGACAAATACCTTCAGATTCCAGGTATTTTTAGGCAATCAGATTGATGTTGCTTGGTGAAGACCGCATAGGCAATCCACAATACTGGCCAGAAATGAGGAGTCAGGACCGCAGAAACGTACTGTTATCCAGAAAATTATCCTTCTATTTGAAACAGGAGAACTAAATCTGACAATTGATCTGCTCCCATATTTCATGAAATACAAATACTAACAAGGAAATCAGAGGGGTGACTATATCCACTAGCAGGATTCTCACCCTGATTATTTTGTGAACACCTGGAAAATTATGTAGAAAAGAAGGAATAGGAAAGAAGAGTGACCAGTGAATCTGATTGCAAAATAAAGTAGCCCAAATTTTAATGAAGGAACAAAATCCATTAAGGACTTCTGGAGACTCCTTTTGGGTTTTTACCAAGCTTTACCTCCAGTGCTCAACTTCCTCACTGCAGCTGTAGCAGATAGGATTCAGCCATATCCTTGAATTGAGGAAATTAACATGCAGCTCTGTTCTCCGACAGCCATGCTCCAGAGTTCAACCCAAAGCAAAGCCTAACACTTATTCACATTGATCTGTCTCCAGACTAGAGGGTAAGGACAGGAAACAAAGCACATATTTCATATCAAAATGCAGAACGTGTCTGATATTGTCACAGAATCAAGTGATCTCAGCAGTGTACATGTGACTTTTGGGCTATTCAAGCCAGAAATTGGAATAAACTGGACACGTGTAACATCATTAAATCCACAGAGCCTATACAGAAGATATCAGAAAAGCAGATATATGATTCCATTTTTGTAGAAGCAAAAAATGCCTATTGTTAGAGAGGGTTTTTGTTTTGTTTTTTTGCAGGTTTTTGGTTGAGACACAGCCTTGGCAAACAAACCCTGTTTTGTTTTTGATGACCAAATGAGTTTGGCTGATAGAGGTACCTTTACAGACATTGTGTTCTTTGATGGCTGAAGGTGTTTGACTCAGGGTTGTGTTTTAGTTCTTATTAACCTAATGACATCAATAATGCCATACTTTTTGGTATCAAGGACAAAATGATTGACAGGTCTCAAGGAATGTATACCATGGAAAAATCGTTGCGAGCTGAAGGAGTTTTGAAAGAAAGGTTGCAGAGGTCTAGTCCAATGATGTTCGACATTTTTAATGTTGACCTACATATATATATGTAACCCTGAAAAAGTTACAGATAAAGTTTCATTAAATGGAGCAAGTCAAGTAATGATGAAGGCTGGGCAGTCATACAGAGCTGAGTTAATAAAACACGTTTTCTTGCCATGCTGATGCAAAGTCACACATCTCTAAGCTGAAGTCAGGCAGGAAGGCCACAACCAGAGAAGGAAAGACAAAAAAAAAAAACCCAACTCTTTAAAGGATTTAAGGGTCAGAGAGGACTGGCAGCTCAATATGAGCTCCTATTGCAACTGATTCACAGCAAAGATTAATGGAATCCTTAAAAGAACCAGCCACAAAGCAATGGGTCAGGGCAGAGACCGCAGTCCTGAGGAGACAGATGCTGGGATTTGGTGCACTTGAAGAACCAACAAAACTTCAGAGGTGATGCCAGCAACAGAGTATGGAGAATTACCTGGAGAATGTCTTTTAGTGAAATTGGGATTCACCTCTTCTAAATCCTGATGTCTGAAGCTAATGTGACATTAACCCTGTCTGAAGTGGATTAGAGAGCTAAACACTGTAAGCTCAGAAAAAAGGTGTTTGGATAGCATTGTGGCATAGGCACGATGTTTCTGCAGAGTTTGGGTGATGACAGGCCATCCTGACTGACACAGATAAGAATTCAAGGAACTGCAAAAGCCAAAAAACAACTGTAAAAGAGAAATTCAAGACGTTTATTTTCTCAGAGAGAGTAAAGATATTTGGACTAAATTCCAAAGGAGAGTGCTGAATTACTTAATTCTGGAGAAAAGCAAACTTGAATGGATGTCAGGTTTTGATCAACAACCTACTTAGTGGGCCTGTAGCCAGGAGAAATGGGGTGACTTCACATAGTGTTAGACAGGCATTCAAACTAGTTGATCCCATGATCCCTGTTGACCTTCCCCTCAGCTTACACCTCTTTACTTCTTAGAAGAACAAGTAGATCTTCCTTTCATTTAAAAGCTGGTTTGGAGACATGAGAGTATGTTGGGTGGACCTGCACTTCTGCAGAAATCTCCACTGCATATTCTGGGCAAGTGATAAAATTACTCTTCCCTCCATCA
Source organism: Jacana jacana (assembly GCA_013400555.1). NCBI lineage: Eukaryota > Metazoa > Chordata > Aves > Charadriiformes > Jacanidae > Jacana > Jacana jacana. Next base: position 420,502 of record VZTM01008335.1, read on the forward strand.
ACTGTTTGTTAAATTAGAAGAGGGTGTGGTGATAGGAGCAGTAAAATATGGGATCTAATCTGTGCACCTGCTGCAATCTCCCCTCTCTCTGCCAGTACGGGCAGCCTGGGCTCCTGATTTATGGGCATGATTTATGCCTCCTTTCCACGCCTTGGACTGCTTGTGCACTCTCCTTGAAGCAATCTAAGCCAAACATGATATGAAAAAGGAGAGACTGCATCATATTTCTGTCACACTGCTTGTCAGACAGAACCAAAGAAGCAAACTCTGGTGAGTCAAGCTTCCTTTCTTTTTAATCACGGGAGAGTTTCAGCTCAAACTGCCTTCTGTAACTCTCTCAGGAAGGGCGAGGGGCAGTGACTCTCTGCAAGTGACTACATTATCTGTGTTCTGCATTTGGCTTTGAGGCCAGGGAATGAGCCTTTGCTTATTTTATTTTATTAAGATAGATCTAGGAAAGGCAGCGTAGATGCAGACATGGTTTGCCACTTTCAATGTCATGGTTCACCGCTCTCCATGTCATGATTCTACCTCAAAAAGAGGAAAATGAAGATTTGATCCCATTCAGGAAAGCAAGCCAGTCTTATTTCTGAGCTGTAAAACTATGATGACACTACAGCCTTACTTAGATCTTTGTCATTATTTTGCATCATCTCAGAATAGATATGGGCCAGTTGGTGCTGGATTGGTGGTCCTTGTAAGTTTTATGGCCTTGTGCTTGTGTCCATTTTGGTCCCGGATCCCAGGCAGTGCCAAAGAAGAAATGCTCATATCTCCCTGTCTTGGTCATGCTTTTGTCAAAAATGGCAAAATCCTGCTAGCTATTTTGCAAAGGAGGCATCCGTGCCTTTGCATAACTGGAGAAGAAAAAGAGGGAAATTTTAGAAAATCTCAACCAGAAAACTCTTCTCATGAGCAGAAGAATTTACCCTGGTTTATGCCCAAAGAAATTTCCGTTAATGTCTCTGTATTTGTGAGTTTGTCAGACAGAGAGCAGAAATGGGTATCTCAAACATAATGTGAATTCAAGGCTCACAATAATCACTCCATGATGACCACAGCACAGAATGAAGCCGATAGCTCATTAAATAAGAACATGTAGGCAATTAATGTTAATTTTTAATTGTATCCCGATGGCTGACTGAAACATGATAATCTCTCCCAAGGAAATAGTTCTCATAGCTCCTTAATTAATGATAAACAGACCCTTTGTTGTTGCTGTTGTTTAAAAAAAAAAAAAAAGGAAAAAAAAAGGAAGACAGGAATTAATGCACATTTTCCTTGCCACATGTGCAAAATGCATTCTGGAGGGCCAGTGCTCACGAACCTTGGTAACAAAGCATATGCCCATTGCTTCATCCTGTCATTCCAATGACATGAGATGGGAAGCGAAGCATGGTGTATGATCTTGTTGTGGGAGCCTGGGAAGCATCCAACCCAAGAGAAGCTGCTCCAAATGGGCTGGAAGGGAAACTCAGGCAGACCTTGCGTGCTCTGCCCACAGTCTCAGAAGAAGTGCCGACATCTCCTGGAAACTCTTGACACAGATCATTGTTCTGTCTTTCTGATGCTTCATCATATGTTTCCTGCATTGCTTTTCTTGATTGTTATTTATTTTTCACCAAGGGCACGTGTCTGTAGATAAGCGCTCTAACAAGTCTGCCTTTTGTTCTTTTTCTAGATTTCCAAAATATAAATTTACCCACCCCATATAGATTATATATAGATTATTTATATTTTTATATATATAATCTATCTATATTATATAGAGATTATATATATAGAATATATAGATTTATAGCATCCCAGTGCTTCTCCCAGCGATGTTCTGGTGCACCCAGTAGACTTGTTCCTCACCTGTATCTGAGTTTTCCCAACTTATATTTCATCACATCACCATTATAGGTACTTTAGATGACAGCAAAGTTTTGTCACATGGGGTCTCTCTCTGGAAAGGGACTGGAGTTATCATCTTTGTTCTGCATGACACAAACAGCCTTGCTACAAATTAGGACATTCCAGGGAAGAGCACACTGAGGGAGGATGTATATAAGAGGTCCACTTTGGGCCTTACCTCGTAGCCAACTTTAAGTGTCTTCCACCAGACAGAAAACTATTGATGATTACTGCATGGGGTCTTGAAACCAGCTTAGAAGCAATTTGTTGAAGTAGATTAGACTGATTTGGATCTTGCATCAAGACCTGGTACCTTCTCTGAGCTTTGTATTGCAGCAATGCAGTTTTCACCACCCACACTGCACATGTCAGGTTTAAAGCAATCCTATTTTTCTTGCTTCCCTAGCTGGAACAGTTTCCTCTGGCACTCAAAGTAACCACCACAGAAGGGAAGGGGCACAATCTAGCAGATGTGCAGCACTGAGAGGTCAGTGCTGCAGTAGGCTAGCTCTCCATCCAAGGCAGTCCTGCTGCAAGACTGTGGCTCTGGTTCCCTTCCCATTGGTGTCAGGCAGTCCTCCTCCTCCTGCCTTCTCAGCTGTTTGGAAAGGGCTAAGAAATTAATTTCTGGTGCAGCCTTGAATGTGTGAATGACTCTTTACTTACTAACTGATCAAAAGGCTGGTTTAAACTGCTCAAAAGTCTGGTTGAGGACTGCTCCCCGGGATGCTGGCTTGCCCAGATTTGCTGCTGGTGTGGTGCAGGGGTCTATTCATGAGCATATCCTTGCACAGAAAACTCTTTGTAAGAGCCATTAACTTTTTATTAGAACTTAACCCTCTGGGAAAACAAAACAAATCAGAACAGATGACTACTTAGAAATGCAGTTATTCCTATGTGCTTTTGGTGGCCTTGTGTTGTGAGAGTGCCAGGTGAAAAGAGACTTTGAATGCTGCTGAACAGAAGCTGTGGGCTGGAAGCAGGTATTAGTAAATTACTTCTTTCGGCTATGATGAGCAATCCCTGAAAACCTTAATTAGGAAATGCAGAAACTCATCCATATCTTCTCAAGGAAGAAAAGCCATATAATCTGCATTCTCTTCCTGGCTTCTTGTACGGTCTGACGATTTCCTTTCTTATAGCTTGTTTTCCTCACTGTGAAATGCAAATGATCGTGCTTGTTTATATTTGGATATGTCCAGAAATAAAGTGGTGGAGGAGAGGTAAGCATAGACAGGCTTGATTACAGTTTTCCTCTTCCATGACAGAAGTAGACAACCTGTTCTAGATCCACAGGTTAAGCATGGGTTAGATTCTGCATAGCAGTTTATTTACTCCTGTTCTCACTGTGTGCTGATTTTTGGCTTCCATCAGTAAAAGTCTTCTCCACAGCTGTGGTACATAAGAAGGAGTGTTACACTTAATTCTCAGTGAGGAAGCTTCAAGATAGACAGGGAGGAAAAATTCCCAATGCAAAAGTTCATGATACTTCCATCTCAGAAAAATGCCTCTGAAAAACAATTTAGATTAGTTTCTGGCTTGGGATCTGGTCCAAGTTCCTTTCCAGACTTATTTCTATGGTCAGGACATGCCTTGCAGCATGGAAAAATCTTCTCTTCATATCATCCTTCTTTTCCCAATGCTCATTCCCTCCACCCCCACCCTCTCTTGTCACATCACTGTCCTTGGCAGCAAGAATCATTCCCTCTTCTGGTACAAACTCTGGAGGTACACAGCTCCCCAAAGTTTTGACTCCAGCCCCTGTGACCCAACTTTCATAGTTCCAGTTCCTGATACTTCAGTTTCTTCTGCTTCCTCCAGTAGTCTTAACTTCTGTGTCCAGGCATCTCTTTCACAAAGAGGAACCGTCAAAATTTCCACCTACTAGAATTTCGGCATCATCTTTGGATCTGATGCATACTTCACTGTTGGCAGCAGTAGACAAGTTCCCCAAACCTCCATCACCACCACTACATATTCTCTGGCATTAACTCCTAGCCCCCTGAACCATCCTTGCTTCTGCCTTCAGGTCGTGCAACTCTAGCTCTCCACTTACTAGAAACCCACAACCACAGGCATCGAAGAGGCTTGTAAGGTGGTATCCAGTTGTGAAAATCATACAAGAGGCAGGGTTGAAGTCATTTCCTCAGCCACCTGAGCGTTTCTTTTCTTTCCTTTCTCAACACAGGTCTTAAATTATTTTTGGAATTTCCCCTCCACCTTCTCCATCATGTTCAGCAGCTCTTTCTGCAGTAATTGTCTGCCTCGTGAAGATTTCCTGGTGGAGTCTCTGGGTACTAATCTGAAACCACTTATACCACAGCTGTAATTTTTATCTTGAATCCTACAACACAAGGGCTGTCATGTCCTCTGCCACAAAAACAGAGGAAAAACCTTGTCAGATCCAAAAGTGCAAGGACCTGAAGAGCCTAGTTTGCCATCACTGTGCAAACATGCAAGGTCTCACTGCAGCTATGGCTCTGTAGGACTGGGAGCTTAGACTGAAATGCCAGACAGCCAGAAGAGAGCACAGGCATACAGAGGCTCATGTCTGGGCACGGTAACAGATCTCCAATAGATACAATGGTGCAAGTGCTGAAGAAGCACAGGGACAAGTCTATATGAGTACTATATAACTCCAACCAGTGGGAACACACAAGGGACTGGATGTGGGATGCTGTGAAGAAGAAGGTGGCCTTTGGTGCTTCTCTCTTCTTTTCAGCCTGCAGCAGAAAAAAAACCCACTCCATTCACAAGGGTTTCTGCTGACCTCACTCATGTTTTACCAACACCAACGTGGCTGAGTGAACAAGGGCGGGATTGGAACTACTGGGAGCCAGCCTGGGAGCCAAGATGATTAAGTCCATTGGCCCTGGCCCAAATCTAACTTGAAAACCCTCCTCCCTGTGCTCACCTTCCCCAGTCAAAGATCCCTTTATCAGGCGGGCAGCTATTAACTCCTGCCTGTACTACTATGCTCTGACCACTTCAAAATACCTCCAGGGCCTGGCAAGGGGAAGAAGAATACCCCATCTCCATTGAGACCTCAGTGCTGCCTCTTAACTCCTCAAGTTTCTTGCCGAAGTCCTCGCTCTCTTTTATGTTGCTTCAAAAAAGGAATCATTATCGTCTTTTTGCCTATATCCCTCCCTGCTCCAGCTCTATTCAGGCATAATGGGGTTTCTCTGAGAAAAGAGCTGATAATATCACTTCTCAGGCAAAGAGGCTTAACTCTCACCTCGACGGGTCCAAAAGGTGGTCTGGCAGCCCAGAAGCATGACCTGTCTCCCCAGGAACGTGCACTTTGCAAGGAGTAATACTCTGCTGGGTAACTGCACAAAAGCCACCAGAACACAGCAAGCACACAAGGCTATTAAAGCTTAGAGAGCGCTGCTTATAGGTATCACTTTTTCTCCACAAACACATAAGAACAAAGAGTTCCATGGAATTTGGATTATTTAACATAGTAAACATTAAGCAACTTGTGGTTGATGTAAATGCTTCTTTAATAGGCTGGTGAAATTCCTTGGGACCTGTCCAAGTTCATGTATAACCTCCAGCTCTGCTTTCGCAGACGTCGTCTCCCTCCTCCCCCTAGATGCTTTTTTTAATGTCACAGTAGCAGACTAACATAATTTGCAGCAGAACAGATGCTTGCTCTCCCTGTCTGCTGAACAGAGGGAGCCCTGACGCTTAGATCAGGACTTGGTCTCCTGTTCACTGCGACAACATCTTGCATGCCTGGGTCCCCATCCTTTCAGCAATGAATAATGAAATACTTTATTCAAAGTGACATATCTTCAGCAGGAGCTGTTGAGGTGAAAGTCCCATCCAGGATATCTTAAAGGTCAACTGTTGAGTTATTCAGGTGATGACAAGCTAAGGCTTTGTAGGTATAAAGAGTGGTTAGATTTTTGTGGTTAGGACATGTGTGAAAGACCATGTAGGTGTGCCTGCGACATATTGTGGGGAGGTTTTATGAGATGGCTGAGGTGATCCAGCAGCTCACAGCTGCTGAAAGGCTCCTTGCCACATGGTCCTGCTCCTTCCCTTGCATTGACTCTGGCAGTCTTTGAACCTCTGTTTTGACTTGTTTAATTGGCAGAGAACTAAACTAGAAAAGAAAGGTCAGTAATTTTTTTGAGAGTTTAGTAAGCATCAGAGCTCCCACAAGAGTGCAGATGGAACCAGGAAGAACTGTAATTATTTTGACCATTAGAGCATCTTATATTTCCTCTGAAGTCTCATCTGAAATTCTGCTGAGACCCTAATCTGTGAATCCCACCAAGGCTTTCTTGGGAGTTAGAAGTTTTAGGAGTTCTACAAGAATTTGGGTGTTTTAGGGTATATCCACAGAAATGTAGGTTTGTGTAGGCTTTAGTACGTCTAACAACAGGCAGGGCCTCAAAGTTGAAGGGTCCTTAGATGAAAACTGGAATTTCATATTTAGGTCGACCATGACTTTGAGATGTCAGTTTTCAGGCCATGAAGGTAATGGGTTGGAAGACGTGTCCTTGAAGGCAGCATTACAAATGAGAACGGGGAGAAGAGACCTTGTCTATCACGATGTTGAATTCTTAAGCTCCAAGGTTTTTAAAAGTGGCTTTTTCTTTAAATAGAGGTATGGACACTACAGTGTACATGATGGGCAATTTCAACATGAAAATTTTTGACTTTTATTTTCTTTTTGTCAAAGAAGATGTGTGCATGATTTCAGACTCTCAAGTAGTTTTCAAAGTTTCTGCCCCAAATTGAAATTTCCTCAGTTTTACAGAAGTTGTAGCTAAAACAATATTGGTTTAGCACTATGATATTTTTTTTTCCACGGAGATATAAATTTGCTAAATAAACCAACAACTTTGTATAGAGATTTTTTTTAACCAAATGTTCAGTTCTGAGTTGAAAAACAGTTGGGATGGGATAGAAAAAGTCCAAGCCCATTAGACCTTTGTAGACAGAGCTTACCTCTGGTTCTGAATACGCTTGTGCTGTTTTTACACCTTTCTCAGCTGTAAGGGACTCTCATATTTAAAGGATACCTGCACATCAATCACATGTGATTCTGGGGCCATTGTCATTTTCCACCCCTGCCTGGAAATATATTCAATCCCTGACTGACAACAGCATGTTTTATAGGAAGACCTTATTGCTCTCTACAACTACCTGAAAGGAGGTTATAGGGAGGAGGGTATCGGTCTCTTTTCCCAAATAACAAGGGATAGGACACAAGGAATTGGCTTCAAGTTGTACCAGGGGAGGGTTAGAATGGATATTTGAAAGACATGTACTTAGGGACATGGTTTAGTGATAGACTTGGCAGTGCTAGGTTTATGGTTAGACTCACTGATCATAAAAGTCTTTTCCAACCTAAATGATTCTATGATTCTATGATCTGGTATATAGCCTGGGGTCTGCAAAACGTTTTGTCTGCTAGCCACGTGCAATGGTGCATACTGTTTAAATCCCTCTGTTCTCCCATGAGACAATAGCCACCCCCAAACAGAGCACACACACATGCTCCTTCTCTGCCCATAGTTCCCCTGCTTTCAGCTCCATAGACGTCTTCAGGCTCCTGCATGCAAGCTGCCCAGGGTCAGGTGTAATAGAGAACTACCATGATGGGCTTGCATTTTTTTAACCTTCTTGTTCAAAGATGTATCTCAGTAGCAAATCCGCATATTTTTCCCTGCACGGACAACTGTGACTGCTAACACGTTCTGCGAGGTGGTTTTTGATGGACAGGCATTTGGTATAGAAGCAATCTTGCAATCCCTGAGGAAAAGTTTCCTCTCCACATGGCATGTTTGCATCTCTATTTCTCCCATCTTGGATGTCTGTCGAGCAGCAGAGAGACAGTGTTTATCGTGTCACGGGAGCCTGGGTCTGCCCCAGGCTACCTGGCTCTACAGGCTCTCACTGAGCTCCCTCTGTGCTGGGAACAGAGGAGTTGTCATTCCCATGAAAAGCAGGTGCTGACTGAAGTTTAGGACCAACCTCGCTTGAACTCCAGTGCAATTACACCTGACTTCCTTCCTTTCCAGCCTGCAGCAGGATGAAGAGCAGCTAAGCTTGCACCTTTGTTCCATATTTCCTTCGAACTTGCTCCCCCTTCTTCCTTTTGTTGTCAAACTCAAAACCGGTTGCCTTCATCAACATAATAATCTGTAAAACGTGTCTTTGCTGCAGATGGTTAATGCGCTAAGTTGGATTCAGCTGCTGATGAGTATGGCCCCAAAATCCCAAAATGGTAGAGCCAGCTCCCTCTGTCTCGCCCCAAAGATGACTGAATGGACTTTGGGGTGGACAAAAAAGGGATAAGCAACTTTCCTTCCTTCTATTAACTAAGTGAATTATTTATCTTTTGATGTAGAAGTTCAAAAGGATTGTATATCTACAAACAGACCTGGGCAAGAATTCAAGGTATGAGTACAGAGAAAAACAGGAGAGGACCAGGGACTAAGGGGCACAGACAGGGTGACCTCTGTGCTCCTCAGGTCTGGTCCTCTCTAAAATAAGGTTGGTCACATGTCCATCATATAGCATCCAGACCTTACTCTCCTCTTAGTGCCCCTAGCTGAGTCTCATATTTTCTGTGTTTTCTTCATTCAAAGTGTCTGAAATTATGTGGACTCTGCTGCAATACCTCAAGATGATACATTTATAGTGTGAGTTTATGTGTTGTAATCCTGTTTGAAGATGCAAAGCCTTCTAGGCTAGGTTTGGGGCAGTGTGTGGAGTGACCAAAGCCCAGCTGGGTGCAATCTCACCCTTCCAGGCTGCAAGGTGGGGTCACAGGATTGAGTTATCCCCACAGCTACGTCTCTGAGGGAACAAGTTGGGGTGGTCCAAACCAGAAACAGCAAGAAAGGCGGGTGAAGCAGTGTGGACAGGGAGGGGCGCAGGGCTTGAGCAGCCTCCCTGTCCTCCCTTCCTCAGCAGTGTCTGTCTATCCCGAATTTCCACTTTGGGGAACATTCCACAGTTTAAATGTATTATTTTTTATGACTAAAACCCAAAGCGCATAGCTATTCGCCAAGAGGTGACATCTGGCTAAATAAATAACAATTACTGGCTGGTCCAGCACATGTTTTGTTTCGACTGAAACTTTGTTTTTAATAACTAAAACACAGAATATAAATATGACTGTTGCATACTCAGACACATGCACACACACACATTTTCTTTTTTTTTGTGTTTGGAAGGCAGAGAAAATTCCACATGAAAGAAAATAAAACACAGAGCTTTTATCCATGTGTTTCAATAATAGAAATTTAAATAAAATGGTGTGGATGTCATCCCACTTATTTTTAGTCATTTTGATTGCAGTAAAAATAAGACTGAAAAGAATATTTCGCCAAAATGTTTCTTGACCTTGTCTAGCCCTGCAGAAGATAATTTAGTTGTGGCTGTTACGTTTGTTGAGCTCCAAACAAGCACAGAGAGCCATGTAGAATACCTACAGATTTTGGGTGTCTGGTTCAGTTCTTCATGAAGATTCCCCATGCACTATTTTTCTTTCCTGCTCACTATGCACAGTACAGCACAGTATATAAGGCATATCAGCAGCCACATGTTTTAAGGGTAATGGCAAGTTTGAGTCTCCCACCACTGTCAGCATCGTAATGTGAATCAGGACCTGCAGCCAGGATTAAAGAAAGACAAATAAACAGAGCAGATCACGTAGGCAGAGATGAAATGGGATGCGGTGGCTTTCCCTGCATCACACAGTGGTCCAGGCTTAGAAGAACTGCTGGAAACTCCGTTTTTGGCTTGATGCACTGTCCAGAAGACCCCAGACCCTCTGCAGGGCAATGCATCTTTCATGTGTCACTCACATAGTCAGGGCAAGGTTTGAAGGTAGACCAGACTCTGCTAGAACAGCTAGAATGACTGTATGGACACTGATGAGCTTGCAGGTGCATCCTGAGATGCACCCTCTTTCTAGTGTGAAACAGGAGCAGTAAACTTCAAAGGCAAATGTGAGCTGAGAATAGCTGTTCCAAGTGTAAGTGGAAATGGTACAGAGAAAGAAGATGGCTGCTCCTTGCCAGAAGGTGCATTAGTAAACAGAAATATGGCAAAAGGACTGTCATGCAAGAAGAGAGACATGAGTAACTTAATTTGACCTGAACGTGGGGACACCAGCAAGACAAAAATTATAATCTGTAAAATAGTTATCTCCAGATGATGTTTTGCAGCTGTGCTCCATGACAAATAGATATGGACTATCAGATTTTGAATGAGTTTTAGTTTTATACCTGGACCTGACAAAAGTTGTAAAACTGCAGTGTGGACTCCAACACAAGGCCTTCACTCAATATCCAGGAGGCACAAGGGACTCACTAGTAATAGAGGAGAATCCATCCTCAACCAGCCTCCAGAAAGACCTAATGTCCTGGTTTGAGGTAAAACAAACCGATGTGCTGTTCAGTGATTTTACTTTTTTAGCTGGGCCTCTTCAAACTAACTAATCTTTGAAATTAACATATTGTTCAGAAAGCTGTTCGCTCTCACAGTGATAAGACCTGATTCTACCAAGGAATGGTGTGCAGAGAGGCCTTTGCTTATACTTATTGCTGTAACAACCAAGGTCAGGTAATTTTGTTATTTGACTGATTGGAGGGTCAGAAGCAGAAAAGCGTAGAGGGGTCACACCTGCAGGGAAGAGTGGACAGGATAGGTGACCCAAACCTGACCAACTGGTCTATTCCATCCCATCCATATCATACTCAGTGTCAAAGCTGAGGGATCAAAGGGTCAACTCTATCTTTGATGGCCAATGTCTGAGGAGGACCCTGTCTGTTTGTCTGCCTTTGATCACAATCCATGCATTCCTGACTCCTGATCTGGAATCCAGCTCCTGTCAGTCACCAAGTCCAGTGTGGGGCTTTTCCTGATGCCTGCTGGTGATGTGATTGTCATTCTGGGAGCTTGATGTGGTTTTGTATATATTGCTTCATTATTTCATTATTTTCACTATTTCATTATTTTCTTCCCTACTTTAATTTTAGTATTAATACTTCATTAAAGTAGTTGAGTTCATTCTAAACTCCCACATCTCCTTATCTCTTCCTCTAGTTTCTTTTTTTGGGGGAGGAAGGGCCATCTGTCAGACTGGTTTTGGTAAGTTTAGCTGAAACCACAACACCTAGCTCTGAGACTGTAGTGGGACTGTAGCATTTTAGATACACATAAACTGGTTTATGTTATTCTGTCCATCAAAGCTGAAAATAACTCCTGGGATGTGGTTAGAGTAACCCAGGGGAGATCAGAGGAGTCTTCTGACAGTCTTTGGGATCCCTTCAGAAAAAAAGGAAATTTGAGGTTGTGATTCATCACTTCCTAGAGAAACATCCTTGAACACAGAAACCTAAAGAAGGTGTCTAGTTTTTTGATGCTCTGGATTATCTGCAGATTTGCATGAGACCAACATACACAATGTGCAGCTCAGTACCCTTCCAGTGTTACCACTTGGCTTGGGCAACAGAATCCCACCACTAAAAAAAAAAATAGAATCTGAAAATTGTCTCTTCCTTCATTCAGAAGCTGATTCTCAACATTCTTATGTCCTCCTGGCATTCAAGGCACCAAGTACAAAATCAAAAGAGCAAAATCAAAACTACTGTGTGTCTCTGCCTTCCCAGTTTCAGACTAAACTAGCAAACTAAACACTGCTGGGCAGAATGTTTCTGAAGGCACTCAGGAAATTGTTGAACATCGTGAACAGGGTAATCAACGTTTCAACAGGCTGGACACCGCCTGTGCAATCCAGGGGTGTGTGAGTGCGTGCGCACCACTTTGCTAAATAGGTAACCAGATGCCAAGGGGAAGAATAGCCAGAGCTGCAAAGGGCAGATAAAAACTGTCTCCACTCAGTAAAAAGATCTGTCTTAGCCCAAGCGAATTGTGGTTTTACATTAATTAGAGTCCTAGACAATACTGCCCTTTTATTCTCTTCATCCTTTCCTTCCTCTACCTCAAATGTTTGGCAAGATTCAGGAGTTTTCTTCCCATTCTCTGCCTGTTCTTCCTGCTTTCTGCCTCAATCTCTTCACATGCAGGAAGAGGCTTCCCCTTGATTAGCAAGACACAGGTGCACTTCAGTGCAGTGTTGCCCTCACTCACATGATTGACCTTGAAGCAAGGAAAGGTACTGCACATTGCCCCTGGGATCTGCTGGCACTTTGCAAGAGCATCAAAGGCAGTACCAAGCAAAGGTTGAGTTTTCATGAGATTAACAGCCTTTTGGTCAGATTGGACTGTCATTTTACCCCGTGCCAGAGCAGAAACTGGAGGCAAAGAGAAAGGGAAAGTTATACAGAGGCAGGATGAGGAACAGAAACAGAGTCCCTAATAACTTTCCTAACAGGATTTTCTAAGAAAGAAAGTGCATTACAGGCTGGAAGAGCACAGCAACACAGCTCTTATATGAGGTACAAATCCCAAGGCAAGTTTCAAAAATATAGCAGGCAAAAGTGGGGTGAGTGAGAACGAAGTGTTTGTCAGCATGGCCCATATCTTGGAATGAATATTGGTATGAGTATTTGCAGATGGTATGGACTTCAGGATGATGTTCAGCTCAAACTTAGCAAGCAAACCCTGGCATGGTGTGGCTTAACCTGTGTCTGTCAGGCCATTGCAGGATCTGATGCAGAGCGCTAGAGAACAGCCAGCAGTAAAGACTGCAAACAATTCACATTTCTGTGAAGCTGGCAGACACATTCAGAGATCAGCTCCTGACCAATGCCTGGGCTGAAGTAAACTACTAGTAAGTGGAAAAGCAGCAGCAAAGAATTTATAACACTGTAAAATGTTCTCAGCCAGCAAGTACAGAACTTTTCTTTATCTACCATCTCTTCCCCTGGCCATAGTGCAATGCAGGACAATATGGCTGCTAGTCAATCAAAAATTCAATAAAATAAACAAATAATATTAAAAAAACAAGAGCAAGAAACTCTGCTTTCATGAATAGGGAGACAAAAAACATTCATGCTTTCATAAATAGCTAGGTGACTCCTTGTTGTTTCATTTAGACCATAAATCTCAAAGACTTTTGCAGTCAAATTTCATCCACTTCTAGGTGTGTGGAGCTTTGCAACATGGAGCCAGCACTGTGCACCATGCTGTAGTACTGGTGACATCTTCTTTATGGGGTACACCTGGGGACAGAGCTATTGGCTGTCTAGCAGCTGGTTGCCTTAGTTGATGTAAATAACTCATCTGCTTCCCAGGTCTCTGTTATCAGCGGGCTCAAATGATATATTTTACTTATTACCTCCATCTCAGTGGATCAAAGCACTCCTTGGTGGCCAGGAAATAGGTCATCGTCCCTTCTATGAATGGGGAAACTGAGGCACAGGGTGTCAAGGAGGAGAAGGACTTGCCCAGAGTGCAAGAGGGAACTGGTGACGTGGACAGAAATGTTTCTGAAGACCTAAGTCAAATAACAAGATGCAAACCTGTATCAATGTAGGGCTGGGATCAACCTACTTCAGCTACGCTAAGGTCAGTTGGGATTTGGGAGCACCTGGGGTCAGCCTGCAGCAAGATGCTTCAGGTGGGAGGGAAGGCAGAAAGGATGAAAGATTGAGACACCTTTGTATCTCGCAAGAATGAAAAAAATAAAAAAGAGAAAACTTCAGAAGACAGGGTGGGGAGGGAGGGACAGGTAAAAGGAAGAAATGTCCGTGTCTGAGATCAATTCCTTCAGCTTCTCCCTTTTCAATAGCAGCCCAGGACGTCTGGGGAGGTGGAGGCACAAAACCCAGCCACAACAGTGCTGTCCATTTATCGACTGCCTGCAAGTGGACAAGAGGACTTATTCTCCTGGCCTTGAGAATGAAATCTTCCCAGGGTAAGAGGCTGAGCCCAGGGCCTGGGGAAAAAAAACCCTTTTCATTTCGAGTCATTAGGAAGAGATAAAGGTCTGCTTTGCTGGGTATTTCACTTGTCCTCCCAGTGCACCTTCTCAGCCCTAGGACAACAGAGGGACCATTTTAAAAGGCCTTTTAATTATCTATTTCCTCCCATTGCTACTGCTTGCAGAGGGAACTATGGAAAAAAAAAAACGGAAAAAAAGAGGCTTATTTCAACACTCCTTATCTGATAGTGCATTCAAGATGAGTTTCTCTCACTCCCCCTCTCTCCCAGCCCTCCCTCTTCTTTCTTTTCTTGCCTTGCTCTCCTCCCAGTGCAGCGGGAGCGGGTTTTGTTTTCTTGGCCACCAGGAATACAGGCCCAAGCAGGGTGGGTGGAGGAGTGGTGACAGGGTTAACAAAGGGGACCTCACTTTGCAGATAATGACTGGCCCTCCGGCCCTTTCAGGCAGGACACCCAAGCTCCCAGTACTGGGATGTCTTTCAGGCTTGTCCTAATTCAGTGCCATTGTCCTGGGCTTTTCTAAAGGAGGATGACAGCTGACATCAGCTCTCTATCTGCAGCAGGTTTTGTCCTTTTCTTCCAGCTCAAGCCATAGATTTCCCTGGTTTGTTATGCAAAAAACCAACAGAAGCTTTTTATTGATTTTTTTTTTTTCCTGCAACAGTGGGGTACCAATAAACGCTGCTGGATACAGGACTTCACTGAATGCATTTTGATTTAGGTTTTTTCACTTCTGTGCAAAGGGTACTACTGAGTTAGTGCAGATTTTCAGTGTGGCAACTACCACAGAAACCTCCTGTGAAGATGCACCCACCATGCAGTGCCTTTCTTCTGAGCAAACCAGCCTGAGGTTGCTGTAGCCCCCTACAAAGTCCCTGAGGAATATCCAGATGTTTCCATGAACCCATCTTGGCCCAAGTTCTTGGCCAAAGACAGGGTACTGTGCTAGAGGGATGGCTCCTCTCACAAAGCAAAGTTGGTCCTGCATTTCAGCCTATTTTTTGCAGCTGTACTCTGGGGCATGTTTCCATCCATCGTTTTCCTGCAACCTCTGCATTGTCTGAATTTTCCATCTTCGCATTTTGGTGGTATACAAGGACAGTCAGAATGATCAGTCTAATCCTCTAGAGAGTGATAAATAAATCCCTTAATGGGAGAAGAGGGGAGGTGATCATTAGGGTATCAATAAGTACAACTAAATACACCTTTTCCTGCTTCCAGTATCTCTTCCCCCACAAACAAGCACATGTCGGACTCCTTTGGGCTCTGGTTAATTCTTGGGTGAGGTTCAAGCACTTCTGCAATGTAGCATTTGGTACCCTCCAGTGCTATGTATAGACTAAAAGTCTTAGAAATAAGTTTAAAAAAAAGTCAATTTGATCAGCTGGATCTTTGTTTTCAGAATCTTACCGTCTTGCCCCTGCATAAGTTTTTATAACTAGTGCACAGCTATTTCCTGCAAAAAGATGTCCAGAGCTGTTACCAAAACAGACTCCATCCCTGTCCTGTGGAAAGCTGCTCCCACAGCAAACCACTCTTATTTCTCATCTGAGTTTTCCCATCTCAGCTGCCCTGTTTTGCTTCTCCTCCTACTCTTTCCTTCTGGGTTACAGGAGGTTTTCATGCCTGTATTTTCCTCATATGATGTTCCTTGTGCAACAGCCCTTCCCGCATTCCTTTGGGTATGCCGAACAAACAGGTATTTGACTTTGAAGACTGGGGTTTTTTTACAGCTGAATTGCTTTAATAGTGTTTCTAGCATGCTCACTCACTTCCTCACTTCTCTTCTCAACCATCACCACAACTGGAACAGCGTTTCTATACTAGAGTGATCGCTGCTCTTTTCTAAGGTAAAGCACCATCTTTTCCTTTGCTGTGTTTGTGCTTATATCCCATAGGTCTTAGGAATTTTTTTTTGCCTTTGGTAAGCAGAGACTCCCTGCATGAACTTCTCTCTATGTGTAAGGCACTACTAAACACAGTTCATAAAAGACCTAGCTGAACACAGAGCTGAAGCGATTCCCTAGCTCCCGTAAATGAAAATCTTTTAGGGTCATTTGTGTTCAAAGGACATTCTGTGAACTGTCCCTTATGTTACAGTACAGCACTAAGAAGGTGATTTCCACAACACAGAAATACCATAAAATCCATACCCAATTCCCATGATGTTTTTTTTTAAGGTTAGTAGGAATCTGATACCAAAACGTCTGATGAAGTGATAGCAGACCTCAAGTTCTCCAGTCTGATCTGAACCAGTAAATAGGCACTGATTCCCAAGGTGCGAATGCAAACCAGACAGTGCAAAAACAAGTAACAAACCACAGCTGCTTAAGATGTTACTGAGTCAAAATGCTCTGTTCATTTAGCTGTATAGAAATGTGTCGGAGAATGGATGTGTGTCTTTCTGGCCCCCACACATGGGCTACAGCCACACTCATAAACAAAATAGGCCCTGAGTGCTGGCTGATGTAATGGCCAGCAGTGAGACATACTGGAAAGTTTTTGTCTGCTGCCTATCCTGAGTGTGGGCCAGCATCTCCAGTGCTGTCATATCTCACAGGACAGCGCAGGGCAGGGACGGTCCACAGTGAGACAGTCAGACCTTCCGTAAAACCCCTTCATGCACAGCAATATTCTATAGGAAGTTTGTCCAAAGACCCAGACAGGTGGTTCAGACGTACCAAGTCACCTAGAAGAAAGCTGCCATGACTGGTCAGCGTGGCAGCCAAGCTGCATGTGCAGCAGTTGGGTTAATGACATTTTCTTACTGGTCCACAGTCTGGCAGCACTCCAAGGGATTAGAGTTCCTTTCCCAGTGTGCTCTTCCTCACCTCATGTAGATCCTGATGCAGTCTCCATGGAGTCCTGAGGTTCTACCTCAAGTACCCAAAGACATGCCCACCTCAGCAGACCACTTTCTCAGATGTAGCTTGGCTGCCATTTTTTTTTTAGGTTATGATTCCATCTCCACAGCAGTCAACAAGGGTGCTGTCATGTCACCTCTAGGTGTAGATCAGAAGCTTACACCTTCAAGATAAATAATTCTCATTAAATGAAGTAAATTAATTAGACCTACTCAAATCTAAGGGGATCTTTTACTCTTTGAGGTGTTTCTCTTACTCTGACCTCTCCCACCTCTCTCTACAAACTTATGAATGCAGCTTAGTCATGTTTCCTATGCTCCTGACAGTCCCCATGCTAGAAAAGTTCATATAAGAATTCAAAGTAAGAAAGCCATCACAGACCTAAAATATCCTTGCAAAAGGATAAAAATCCACATGCCTTTGTGTCCTCATATTCAGTGACCATTTTATGCTAATCACTCTTAAAATAAAGAAAAAAAAAAGTTTTCTGCAATGTCTTTTCAGAGATAGTTGCACTACGACAGAAATCAAGACGATCTCTGCTGCACATAACCACTTGCTGAGGAGAGGTTAAGGTTGCTGAAAATCCTATTTGACCTTCTCAATGGAGTTAATGAGTCAGAAGACTTCCTGTGGATAATCCAATGAGGTGGATAAAAAGGTCCTGAACTACTTGGCATGAAGTCAATGCCAGAGAATTCCCTTACCCTCTAATCCCTGAGAGCAGAATAGCACAATCCCATCCTCTCTCCAAATTTTATGGGGTTGTCATCATCGTTGTTGAGTTTTCTCTGTGGCCATTGTCTTTTATGGGAACGCAGAGTATATAAATTAATAACAAAATGCCTGCTGTGCCAATCAGAAGGTAGACATTACAAGATACAGGAGAACTTTGTGCACACTTTTGACATGTCTTCATTCATTATTTTTCACTTCAATATTCCTAAGGAGTTTTAGATGTAGATCAGAACCCAGTTTTACTGAACTGAATACAAACTTAAGCTCAGTTAAGTCAGTGTGTGTGGTACATACTGGTAAAATCTTTTACTTATTGCTTAGTTTACTCTTTCTTGTTTTGATCTTACAAAACAGACTCAAAAAAAAAGAAATATTTTGTGAACTTCCAAGATGCTACTCCCATCCAGAGTCAGTATTAACCACTGCAACAACTGCAGTTGGCTTTTCTTTTTTTTTCCTGCCAGGTTTCAGTAGAGTTTTACTAGATAGCAGTCATGTTCACTGCCATTTTGGGGCTCTGACTCTCCATTGTGATTTAAGTCAGAGTTTATCTCGAGGCTTTGCATCTCCTGAATTAGATGTCCAGTTGCACCTGGTCATCCAGGCTCCATGAAAGCCAGTGAGAGAGGACTGTCTCTTTGGGGTGTGTTTACCCCTATCCTAAAATAGCATTGAAAACTAGCCTGTTGGCCCAGTGTCTGGAGATGCTAGCCTCTTTCTGGTGGCTGTTCAGGGCAGCAGATGAGTACTTCAGACAACATAGCTAACATTTGGATGCATTCAGCCAGGTGAGTTGTGTTATCCCTTAAGAGGCTCCTATTATCAGATGAGTCATCTCTTAAGATGGTGGCACTTGAGAGCCCCCTTTAAGTGAAAGCCACTGTCAAGATGACTGGCTTTGCAGCCTCATGTTTGGTTTGTGAAGTTTGTTGTTGTTTAGGATTTCTACAATATCCTTTTTGAGATGTGATGGGTACCCAGCTGCTTCCACTGTGATGATAGGAAAGATATAGCCCAATTCAAAGGGGTAAGTAAGGATCATAGTTTAATTCCTGAGGTCTGCAGCAAGGTAACAAAAATCCTGATGAGATAGTTACTGGAGATGGCGTGGAAAAAGGCTGCTACAATAATTAGGGAGCAGAGAGTAGGTATGATGAGAGGGATCTAGAATTACTTGGCCTGGTTAACTTAACAAATAACTGATAAGAAAGGATGTAACTGATGACTAGAAATACATCTGGGAGTAATACACCAAAGTGGGGAGACAGCTATTAAAGCTAAAGGCCAGTGTTGGCACAGGAACAAAGGGGTGGGAAACTGGCCACAGATAGAAGTCAGACTGGAAATCAGATGGTTAAAGTGCTAGTGATGCAAGATCCTGGAAAGTCTCTGTGTTGGGACAGAGTGAAGGGCAAGCAACCTGTGTTACTTGTATGATGCAGGGTCCTTTAAAAACCAAAAAGAGAGGGGGTTAGATTCACTGGCCTGACAGACCCTCGCTTTGCCATCTCCTAATTCTTAGTTATAGCAGAAACAATTAAACCTCAACATTAACTTTTTTGTATGTGGACTGTAGGTACCTACCTGTTTCCCTACTGAAAATCTTCTTCGGGATGATCTCAGAGTAAGACAGGACCCCATTCCAGGCCTTTATAAACCTACATGATGTCTTGAGCTCCTGCCCTGAAACTAGATGAAATTACTGCTTTGCCTATTGAATGTATTTTCTGTTGTTAGGTTTCAAAAAGTTCAGGGATCATTGCCATTGTTAGTGATGAGCAATAAAGGCTTCAAGCTATGTGACTTTGTCTGTACAAGGAGTCCGGAAGTATATAACTCCAACCACACTGCCACATACGTCCCTGTCTCTAGCTGCTCATCATGTTAAGGGTAAAGTTAGAGAGATATGCAAGAAGAAGCTGGACAAGAGGAGACCAAAAAAATCCTAGGGCAGAGGTCTGGTAGTGGCCCTCAGAGCTCATGCTGCCATTTCTCTCCCGTCTTTCCTCAGTTCCTACCTTGCTCCAACAAGTTTCTCACAAATCCATTTCCGATAGACGTGTATCTACCAACTCTTAAAAATCAGAGAAGGGAAGTCCACTCTCTCTCAAAACAGTGTCCCGATTTTTTACCTCCTCTTATGGCTACTAGATATTTTTCCTTATATCTCATCTGTCTAATGCAATAGACTGGTGCCATTTCCTTCTGCCCTCGGTGAATGTGAAAAGCAATCTCATTTCACCTGGCTGTGTACTCAGCTGTTGTGTAATGGAATATAGGCGTATCCTACAGGTTTGGTTTAAAACACCAATATCATCAGTCTCAAATATTAAAATTTGTGAATTACTCTTTACCCTGAAGTTAATGTCATCTCTGTTTTCGGTCTTGTATATACATTTCCCTGTAGTTTGGATTTTTCTTTGATTTTGTATTTCTTCTTCTTTCTTCTCTTTTGTCTTTACAGTACACTCAGGTCACATTTTCAAGCAACTCCAAGGGCTAAAGACTTCTTTAATGAAAGCTGGAATTCTTGCACAACCACTTGCTTCCAGATGCTGGGGATTACAGTAAAACACTAAATATTGCAAGACTTACGGTACTATTGCAAGAGTTGGCAGCAGTGAAGAAGGGGATCAGGACTGAGAGAAAGGGAAGAAATAATGGGAGACAATTAAGAAAAGAGCTAATTTAGGGTGAATACCAGGAAAGGAATTTCAGGAAACAATACTTTCCAATAAATTCTCTAAGGCTACGGAGCAGTCTGAAGAGAGAAATACAGGATCAGTGTGACCAAAACCCTGCAAATGAGCTGTTGGGAACATTCCTGTTATTGGACTTTTACATGAAATGCCTTTTCTTGCCTTATTTTTCCTTGATCTTTTTCCCTTTCTTTCTGAATATGAGAAATGTGGGTTTCAGGTTTTGGGGTTTTTTTCTGTATGTCTAAAAGATATCAGAGCATGATCTAATCTACATGTTTGCTAATCATATCACTTCACACATCAGCCCAGGGATCAGAAGGTCTGTGGGGGATTTTTGGGGTGCCAGCCAGCCAGAATTTGCTCTGGCCAGCAAAGCACATCCAGCACAGCAAATCAACAGCTACTGGAAGCAGTTGGAGTCTGGGTCCCAATGGTTGCTTGAAAACTTGTTTGGAAATTCTTGTACCATTTTTCATTGTTCATAAAAACAACACTGGGCCAGTCAGACCAATGGTCCATCTCATTTAATGTCTTCTCTCTATCAGTGGCCCACAGCAGATGCCTAAGAAATAATATAAAGCAGGGCAAGCATTAAATGATGCTTTTCCTGAACATACTCTGTAGCTCAGGGACGCTCAGAATAGATTTTAGATCTTAGTATTTAACATGGTTAACCACCGTATCACAAATTTAACCTCCTTTAAATGTCTCCCTTTTTGATAATTTCAGTTAAGGATGGTAGGAGACTTCAGTGGCTTTACTGTCCTAATGGCTTGTCCTCAAGATCCTGAATCAGACATTGGATAATGAAGGGTCAAGGTTCAACCATTGTAATTTGTTTCAATAGTAAACATGTACATCAGAAGTGAGCAAGCAAGCGAGAAAGCTGGTCCTATGATATACAGAGCTCGGCAAGGCCTGAACCACAACTGACCTCTGGTTCATGGAATTCCACAGTTAATAATCTATCATTTCCTCCTTCTTAACTGATGTCAAAGAGAGTCACCCAGGAGCAAGTGTCCCTTCAGGGGTCCTTACTGTGTTACTCAAGGGTGGCTTCACAATGTGCATCTCTGCCAGCATTTGTGATCACTCCAGGAACCCCCTGAAACCAGAAGACCTCCTACCATGAGGTCTCAGAGACAGGTGTGGAGGTAGCAAAAGGGTATTTTACCTCTCTCGGTGCCACAGCAGTTCTAGCACAATGGGAACATGGTTCAAGGTCAGTTCTTCCTTATTAGAGATCTGATTAGGCAGCTCCCCAGCATGGGTCCCAATTTAACTCCGTTTCATGGCAAGGAATCAAGCAACGGAGATTTCTTAAGCTAAAGGAGCACTGGCCCAGAAGTTGTTCCCACTTAACACATGGGTTTTGGAGATCCATGGGAGAGCAGGTTATTAGAGGGTGACCTGTCAAGTTAAATCATTAGTACCAACTAGTGAGATAGCACGCAGCTATATTCTCTTTTGCATTTGGACTGAGATGCCTCCATTTATTTCATTATTATTATCATTATTAGTATTTATTATTAGAATTGACTTTACTGTCTTAGATGATAGGTTTTGGAGGATGTGGAGGTATCTGAGTGCTTTCTAGAATGCAGACAGCACAGATTGCAGTGATGCAAATTTCTCTCTTGCCTATCTTCAAGGGTATTC
Organism: Jacana jacana; assembly: GCA_013400555.1. NCBI lineage: Eukaryota > Metazoa > Chordata > Aves > Charadriiformes > Jacanidae > Jacana > Jacana jacana. Next base: position 442,241 of record VZTM01008335.1, read on the forward strand.
CCATCTGGTCTAGAAAAGACTTTCAAAATCCCTTCCAATCCCTGATATTCTGTGATTCTGTGAAGTAGCTAATCTGTTGGTTTAGCCCATCTCAGGTGACATGCATATCCTACATTTCACCAGGTGTCAGCAGTGCATTCATATCCATTCACACCCTTTTCTGGGTCCTTCTGAAAGGAAATACAGGCACTATCCAAGGGCTAAAACTCATCGCAGGATCCGACTGTGCCAACAATATGGATACATTCTGATTTAGTGTGGCCCAGGGTGGGTGCATCAGGTAAGCTCTATAAAAGGTTTGTTCTGGGAAGCATTGTTTCAGACTGCTCTTTGATGCTTGGTTTCCTTGCTCCTCAGAGCATGTACCAAAGGCAACACAGCCGTAGCCGGACAATACAGCTAACCCATTCACTAGCTTGCCTCTTTGCTGAAGCTGATAACTGAAGCAGTGCTCTGACAAGCACAAGCTTTTGGTGCTCGTGGTGAGCACGATTTGTGAAACCCCAACAAGAACAAGAGCAAGAGTGCTTGTATTGTCTTCCTAAAACTGTAATGCCCTGCAAATGAACAACTTCTCTGCAGCTGTTACCAGGATCCCAAAAGTCTTTAATGGTCCTTAGTGGCATCGATATTTGACTTGTTTGTTAGTTGTGCACATACTTAAAACTTCTATTTTAAACCCTGTAGAGCAAAGGCATTGATTACCTACAGAAGTGGTCTGTAATTCTGTCCCATTTTCTGTCCTTTCTGGAGACATACCATCTGCAGGCTTGTAGTGTTACAACTAGATGATCAATTAAGTGGCATTTCCCCTTGGAAGTCTGGAATGACTCCACAAGAAGTTTTAACCCCTTTTCCTGTAAATATGGGTAGGTATTAAAAAAAAAAAGGGGGAAAGCTGAGAGACATAGAATCAGGAATATAACCAGAGATGAGCCAGAGGGTGATACACCCCTGAATACCGACAGACAGGGAGAATTAAAAAACCCAGCCAGTCATCCATCCAACACTGAGAAAACTGTACTACTCAGAAGATAAGTTCTGCTTCCAGGAACTTCATTCAATGCCTGTGCAGGAGCATACCAAGAGGAATATGACTCTGTTAGAAGTGGGTGAATCTCATGGAGTCTGACGTTTTGCAGGCAACTCAACTTACATTTTAATTCTGTGGGCTTTTCAGAGCTGGTTCCTGCTCACAAAATCCTTTGTACTTTTAATTTGAATTTTTGTTCCCTCAGGATGAGTCAATTAAACACAAAAGAATTCTGGCTAAAGGGCTCCAGGGACAGAAAAGCCTACCATAAATTCAGCTAGAGCTGAAGACCAATGGGCTAAATTCAACTCTAGAATTTTTTTGTGGAATAAAGTTTTCTAATACTTTCTCTTCAGATTGTAAATTCGCACAATTCCACAACAGTAAATTCTGCCACACCAATTTCCACTGGAAAAGCTAACTTTTCCATTGTATTAGGGTGATCATCGCTTTTTCCTCTTTTCCCTATCCACAATGACCAGGGCAAGAAGTCAGCATTACATTACAGAAAGGAAGATGTAGATGAGGCACTAGAGATAACACATTGGCAATACTGGAGTTTCCAATGTCTGAAGGAGGCTATGGAATCTCCTAAAGGGAAAATTTTAAAGACTCATTTTCTTAATTATTTATCAGAGATAGTTTACTGAGAATCTTTGCAGAAGAGAGATTGTAAATCTTCTTGTTCCTTCCAGTACTCTTTTTGCAGATATCTGGTAACTGGGATTATATAGCTTTCTCCTTTTTTGTATAAAAATATTCTTCCCAAATATATTCTTCTTTAATGTATAAAGACTCTCTAGAGATTTCCTTCTGCAAATCTGCTGTAGAAGGAGCTTTGAAGCTTGGGGACTTGGACAGACTAGATAGATGGGCCAATGTTAATGGCATGGCCTTCAATGAGGCCAAGTGCCAGGTCCTGCACTTGGGCTACAACAACCCCATGCATCGCTACAGACTTGGGGAAGTGTGGCTGGAGAGCTGCCTGGCAGAAAAGGACCTGGGGGTGCTGGTCGGCAGGCAGCTGAACATGAGCCAGCAGTGTGCCCAGGTGGCCAAGAAGGCCAATGGCATCCTGGCTTGCATAAAGAATAGTGTGACCAGCAGAAGTAGGGAGGTGATTGTCCCCCTGTACTCAGCACTGGGGAGGCCACACCTTGAGTATTGTGTCCAGTTCTGGGCACCTCAACACAAGAGAGATATCGAGGTGCTGGAGCGAGTACAGAGGAGGGCAACGAAGCTGGTGAGAGGCCTGGAGAATAAGGCTTATGAGGATCGATTGAGGGAGTTGGGGTTGTTTAGTCTGAGGAAGAGGAGGCTGAGGGGAGACCTCAAAGGGCATTGTAGGGAGGTTGGTGCTGGTCTCTTCTCACGGGCAATGAGTGACAGGACAAGAGGGAATGGCTGCAAGCTGCAGCAGGGTAGGTTTAGGCTAGACATTAGGAAAAAAATTTTCACAGAGAGAGTGGTCAGTCATTGGAATCAGCTGCCCAGGGAGGTGGTGGAGTCGCCATCCCTGACTGTGTTTAAGAGTAGATTAGATGTGGTGTTGAGGGATCTGGTGTAGGGGAGAACTTTGTAGAGTAGGGCTGATGGTTGGACTTGATGATCCCAAGGGTCTCTTCCAACATAAATGATTCTATGATTCTACGATTCTATGATGCATAGAAGTATGACATAATCCTACTTGACTTCTAGACTGTTACACAATATGAATCCCAACTTTACTCTGAATGTGAACATCCAGAAAATGGAGAAGCTAATATATGACATAAGACCCAATTCCATAACCAGTGGTCATGGGCAACATGTACAGACACAGGTCAGGAAGTGCTAGCTGTAAATCAGAGGTAAGCTGTAGTGGGCCACGTCTGACTGCAAACATCAGGTGTCTCTGGCATCACATCCTATTCCTGTGCATCTTCTGCAACCTATATTAATGAGGAATATTTTTTTATTTTTATGAGGATTGTTTTTTTAAAGAAGTTTTGGGATTTCCTGAGAATATCCAAGATTTGGTTGATCATTGGGTGCTGTTAAGTAAGAACTCCCAGTAGGCTATGCTTGTGGTTGGTCCACATTTGGGAGTATAGGAAAGGGTGTTCTAGTCCTTAAGAATTCACTAACCACTGCTTTAAATGCTTCCCCAGCCCTCCCTGCTTTCCCTCCCTTGCCCCCAACAGTGTGTGCATGGAGAGTTTTGCTGAAGTTGATTTCAAGTTCAGCTTCAATGCAAACTTCTCTTTCTGTTATGGACCTTTCTGAATATGTAAAGGGTGAGTGTCAGGAGGATGGAGCCAGGCTCTTCTCAGTGACACCCAATGGTAAGACAACGGGCAATGGGTGCAAGCTGGAACATAGGAGGTTCCACTTAAATATGAGGAAAAACTTCACGGTGAGGGTAACAGAACACTGGAGCAGGCTGCCCAGGGGGGTTGTGGAGTCTCCTTCTCTGGAGACATTCAAAACCCGCCTGGACGTGTTCCTGTGTGACCTGTTCTAGGTGTTCCTGCTCCGGCACGGGGATTCGACTTTCAAGACTTTTCAAGGTTCCTTCCAATCCCTGATACTCTGTGGTTCTGTGATCCAAGTTGTCTATCTCTACTTGGCCTTTTTTTCCCCTCATACAAATGTAGGTATGTCCTTGACCAGGAATATCAATACTCTCAAAGTGGTCATTCTGTGTTGTCCCATAATCCTTAAAATAGTTTGCTTCACCACACCACAGAGACAAACAGGAGATTTATATTCCTTCTAAGTGAAATCTAAGGCACTAGAAGCCTTGGATCAGGAGTATATTATAATCAGACTAAATAAAACCTGACATCTCTTTGGGTGACAACAGTGGTGTCTTTCTCTTCCACCCAGATTTGACACAATTAAAAACTAGGAGGCTGAAGATAGTGTGGTTTGGTTCTTAGGGATTTCCACAAGCCTTTATTCCTTTTAACTTGAAACTTTATTCCATCATCAGGGCTTGTGGGTTCTCCTCCCGCTGCTCCTCTTGTTCCGTGGGATGAGTCAGGGTTGAACAGTGCAAACATTCAGACCCACAATTGCCAAAGATATGCTTGGTTTGGGTTAAGAGTCATGGCAGACTGAGTGCCTTTCACCACAGGATCAGAGCTGGCTCTGAGTCTTGCATGAATCTAATAGTGATCAGCCTGGTCCAAGATTGTTTTTGCAAGGGAACCCAGCATGGAGTTATTTCTGAATAGCCTGGAAGCTGAGAGCTCCAGGGTTCTGCTCTGCCAGGTGCCGTTCGTATGAGATAATTCCTATGCAAAGCACTCAAAGTTTAAACAGGCCTAGAGTGAAGAAATGTGAAGATCTCTGCATTATAACAAGGTAGAGAGCTGTAGAAAGAGAAATGCAAGTGACTTTCTATGAGCTCCTAATCTATCTATGGAGACCCCAAAATACTAAGATTGGGACAGATTTAGAACTTTTCTTAGCTTCCCTTGAGAGCTGATGTTGTAGGCCCCAAGTAAGCAAAAGAGCCTACAACCGTCTCTTTGTATCTGACTACGACTGTGGTCCTGGCTGTGCAAATCTTGCATGTTAGTGCGTGCATAATTTTTTCACTCCTAAATTACTGTATCAGTTACAAGGGCATGCCTTCATAATCGTGCCATCCTTGTAGCAAAGCAATCTGAATTGTTGTCTTGAACTTTTATGTTGTCTATGCCCCTGTTAGATAACAAGACAGATGATCTGGACCTAGATTGAAGGCTGCATCTGACACATCATATCTCTGGTTTGACTTGCCATCTGTCTGCAAATGATTATTTATCTGTATTATCAGTACAGTGACACAATAAGAAGACAAAAAGAGGATGGAGAAACACCACTTAACCTGCTTCCAAACTCTCCAAGTCCCTTCATCTGAAATATAACAATTCTTCTGCGGACCCCTTGTCTCTTCCCCAAGTGCCTGCAAATAAAAACTTCCAGAAGGCCCAACTGTCCCTCTGTGCCCGAGGAAGTGTGGTGTGGGGTCAGAAAGGACCTATGCCTCACTCTCAGAGCACTCTGAGAAACAGATGCTGGAAAAATGTGTGACAAAGTTGTGCCCTGGAAAATTATGAATGTTCGGGGGAAAAAAAAAATATTAAAAAGAAAATGAACTCAAGCCTTCCCAGATTTTGTGGTAGCAGAAATCTGTGGGAGGATTCCGGAGGAGCTATAAGGGTTGGTAGATGGCTCCCTTAGGCTCTGCTAGGCTGGCAGGGCTACTGTTCTTTCCCAAGCACTGTTATATCCTATCATTGATGTTCTCCATGCAATGCAATCAGACAACTGGTTCTTTTTTGAGGGTTATGGACTGCCGATTTAGTTGGTTGTGTATCAGGCAGCAGGGGTGCTAAAGTCGGTGCTGATATCCTGTCCCACTCATCAGTTTGGCCTGATGGGGAGTGATGTCAGCTACAGATACTCCATTTCCCTTCTGGAATTTCCCTCTTTGAAAAATAGCCTACTGCTTTCATGTGGTTTTGATCTGGATTGTGCAGCATCCCACTGATTTCTGTCATTTTACCCTTTCCCCAGATGTTGACTACAGTTCAAGGCAGCTTTGGAAGAACATCTGCATTTCAGCCTGCTTGCCCCACTGGGCCTCTCTAAACTATACTAAATCAATGCATTAACCTTCCTGGGGGCTTGAAGAAGCTTTGTCTCTTCCCACTTAAGGCTCTATTTGTCTTTTGTCACTTAAGGCTCTACACTGACTGCTCCTATACTGTAGATGGAGGCAAAGCATTTCAGACGTCGATTTAGGAACTCCCTGGACTCCATGAGCCCCAATAGTGCTGAATCTGGAGTTTTGGCCGTACTTTTTGATAGACAAACTCTTTTAGCTAATTTGATCTTCTGTATCTGGATAGGAATTTCTCACAACTCCAGAGCCTGGTTTTGAAGTGCTTGGGAATACCATTGTCACAGAAGGCTTAAAGTAAAATAGTGAAATTTAGTTGTGTGTGTTGTCCTGCCTTCATGTCCCCTGGCTATTTCTTTCCTTTTTTTCTACAGCTTTTTGTTCTAACTCTCTCTGCAAGGAGAAGTCAATGACCTCGATAATGAGAGATTTTGCAAAGGAGATTCTTGTGACATTTATGAGAGAATATACTTCTCTTCACCCTCCCTTTCATCCATTCTTTGTCTTTTCCACCCTCTTTCATTTTCTTTCTTCTCTCTTTGTTCATCCTTCTATCCAATTAAACTATCTGTCATACTTTGAGCCCTCACTTCAGAAACAGTTGAAGCTTTAGTGTCTTCTCTAAAAGACTAGCAGCAAGTGCAAACCATCCATTTAGATTTTCTTTTTCAGTTATTTAAAGAGATCAGCACTGTCATGTGGTGATTTGCTATACCCTAAAACTGGTCTGTAAAATCATGCAGATTAAGCATTCTGTGGACCCATCTCCAGAGAAAGAACCTGGAACAGTATTGTAAATTAGATCCTCAATTTTTGAATTGCTAAAGACAGCAAGGAAAATAATATCCTAAGTGCCTTTTAAGATTGAGCTCAGAAAACTAAATTATTTGTCACAGCTGACATCTTGTGACATCTTGCTGTCTCCAAACTGGACAGAAGATATGACCTCTTAACTGCATAGAAAAGCAACCAAAAAACAAAAGGAGGTTGAATAATATAAACCATTAAAAGAATAGGTATAGGGTTTGCAGTAATATAATTTTCAGGATTACTTTTAAACATTTTTTTTTACTAGATACTATTAATGCCATAGTGACACGATCTCCATGTCTGGAACAACATCCTATTGCATTGGTAAGGATTTTGAGGGCCTTGTTGCCATAACAATAAAAAAAGATCCATGATGAATTATATATGCACAGCAGATATTTTGACAATGCCCTTAATAACACACTTTAACTTGGTCAGTCCTGAATTCACAGACAGTTGGACCAAATGATGGTTATTGGTCCATTCCAACAGAAATATTCTATTCTATTCTATTCTATTCTATTCTATTCTATTCTATTCTATTCTATTCTATTCATACAGTGTGTTTACAAGCAATCTGACGTAGGAGGAAACACAACAGGGACTAAAGTTACAGACTACAGCTGTTTAATCTAGAGCTTGAAGGGTTGAGGAAATGGTATTCAAACACATTAAAATCAGCTACAAAGAGGGACATGATCTATTCTCTATGTTGACTGGGGACAGGTTAAAAAGTCAAGGTTTTAAATCATAAAAAGACAGGTATAAGTTTGATAGTAAAAAAGAAAATAGACCCACTTAGTGATAAAGACAGAAAAGCACTGAGTTAGATTGCCTGAGGAGATTTTACTAGGGATTTTCCTGCGTATGCTAGAGACATATCTGTCAAGAACATCTGGAATATACCTGAACTTGTATCAAAGCAGAGAAATGGGTGAGGTGGCCCATTGAGATCCCCTTCAGCCCCACATTCCTATGATATAATATTATGTTTTCTGCAGCAGAATTCCTGCTCTTCCACCACCCTACAGTGCAGCCTTAAGCCCACCCCATATGACAGGGGCCCATCTTTCTCAGCCCCCTATTTCCCAGAAACTGTTTGCCATCCAGTTGAACTTTGGTCTGCTAAACACACTGCGGAGGAATCTGACATCTCTACTGACACAGTTCTCATGGTGTAATTGTTAATATTATCCCATCTGCAGATCATTCCTGAAGGTCTCTCCTTCTCTGTTTCTCTCCCTTTTGCCTCCTGGAAGCTTGTGCCAAAGGGGATCAGGGCAGCAGTACAATTCCCATTCACAAAATCCTTCTCTTCCAGCTTTAATGGCAACCTCACCTTGCCAAGAAAGCTCTTTAGAACATTGGGAGCTTGCATTGCATTTATTAAAGACATTTGTCACAGCCGGATCAGTGTGTTTTCATTTAACTTCATCTGTAAATTTTGTTGGTCCAAATCAATTTCTTCTCCCCCACATATTACTTGACTCACAAGAAAGGCTTCTTAATGTCAATCATGTGATAAGGAAATATGATAGAGACTGACAAATTTCAACAGACTGAAAGGACCTTGGAATACAGTTTTGGCTAATATAAATCAGCTTTTTTCTACCAAGTTCCATGAAACATTTTACTGCTGTTACAGTTTTGGAAACTAATCTGTGAATAAGTGTGTTAAATCTATGACTTTTATTTAGTGGTCCGTGTACTCCCAGGGGTCCATCAGCAGCTTCTATGGGATATAAAAGAGATACTTAAACATCCTTTCAGTGCACCAAAATTTATAGAGAGGACCCTATGCCACACTTGACTAAAACAGGACTTCAAACATTAGAGAAGAAATATCAAAGATGGCTGTCTGGATGAGTGACCAAATGGACCAACCACTTCATTCAATGAGTCCCTCTCCTATACACCAAGTAAAAAGTGTGAAAGATATAGTCTTGTTCTTGGGGCATGACACCAAAAGGATTGGAGAGCTGGAAGGACAATGAGATGACATACATTCCTTCCTCCAGACCTACTTCCCTGCAGTTGGACAGAAACAGGACAGCTATTTTCTGGTTCCCAAGTATATGGTAGGAACACTCATTTAATTCCCCCATTATAATATCTTCTCTTGAGAGTTTTTGGTTGATTGGTTATTTTATTTTATTTTATTTATGATTTCTCTTCCCCACAAGTCCCATTCACACATTTTAAGTAACCAATAATTTTATCTAGCAATGAAAAACAGCCACCCTTGGGCATAAAGCCAACAGCCATTCTGTGGCCACAGGGAAATATCATGCACCAGTTAAGGACAGATATTAAAAGGGCAGATTGGATTGACCGGGCACAAGCAATTAAATGTCTCTATTTTATAGAAAGACCTTCAATAACCACAGCTCAGTAGACCTCCCTGATTCACTGTACACCTTGGCTGAGAGAAGCAACTTTGTCTCCTCTAAAACTGTGTTAAGGCTGCTGGAGGAAGGAAGGAGGTGAGCTACGGTATTAAATCAGCTTTTAGATCAGTAAGCCACCAAAGCCTCTCAGGAGTGTTTTCCCCTGTGGCCTCCCATTCTAGCAGTGACCTGGCTGGACCACATTTTGTGGGCACAGAAAATAGCACCGCGCCTCTCCTCCTTCTTGGGGGCTAACTACATACAGCCTTCCCATCCTTTTAACTTCACACTAGTTTAGTTATTTATTTGTCTTCAATTGCCTCATTGAATCATTTTAAACCAACCAAAGGAGGGTTAAGTCCTGGGATGAAAGAAGTAAAATAAACTTGGGGAAAGTTTAGCAACCACTCTAAGGGCAATCAACTGGTGACTGTAAACAACACTCTTGACCTGGAAACCTCTATCCATTTCAGAAAGAAGACATCACTCATCTGACCATATGAGGGCACAATCTCCTTATTTTTAGGATTCCAAGCCTAATTCACAATGGATATTGTTTGAAGTCTGTCTCAGTGCTTTTTGCTCATAGTAACTCTTGCAATGCAATACGTGTAACCACAGCAGCTGCTGCTGGTGAGCAAGAAAGCCGCTGTGGGGAACACTGGGTAGCTGCAAGAAAGTCAGATGCAGGCAACACAGAGTACTCCACATCCCCTTGGCTTGGGGAAAAGAAGTGTCGCTTGGTCTGTGTGGATAGTCACATTGCATTAGAGAAAAAAAGACAATGCCATGGCTAGATATGCAGGAAATCATGTGAAGAATGAGGTGTAGACAAGTGTTCTCTTCAAATTTTGCTTAATGGGTAGGCAAAACCCAGGCTTTTAAGCCAAACTGTTTTAAAAGAACTTTTTACCTACGGGGTTGGTGTGATCTCTTAGGCATTGGTTCAGTGTTTGACTTGATCAATGGGTTTCTGATTACCACTGCAAATTTGTGGCCTGACCCTAAAAACTATCAGGCAAAGGTCATTCCAATGCTCTGTGCCATCAGGAAGGACTCCCCTCTCAGAGGTGTCCAGGAGCTAGCAGAGATGTCTGTGGCCCTATTTCCATTTCCACTCTCCCGGGAGTCTCATGCTTATTCTTCTGGCTGTCCTTCCTCAGTCTTCTCCTGCTGTTATCATTTGCTAAGGATATACTGGTGGTCCCTTCCTCCAGAGCCTCCCTGCAAGCATCCCTTACTCCTGGTGCTGCCAATATCTGACGTGTTTTTCCTTTCCATGTCTTATCTCCTATGGCAAGAGCGTTGTTTTCCACCTTGCCTCAGTGTAAACCTTCACATGGCTCTCCTCACACACACTTCACCAGCTCTCCAGTTGGCTTGTTTAACTCCATTTTGGAGGCAGTTTTCATCAAAGACATGGCAATAAATACAACCATCCAATACTGCTTTATCCCAAGCAGTCTCCAGGAATGGTGCAGACACTGTTTTTCCATCATGGATTTTGAAGGGACAGGAGGGAAGAAGCAGCAGCATGAATGATTTACAAGATCAAGAATCTCTTGCTGGAAACAGGAGACACCCGTGTGGATCATCTCAGTAGGGCCGTTTACTTCACTATCACTGACAGTTGCCGTCCTCAGAATGACCTTTTTATTCCACCCCCTCCNTTTTTTTTCCTTGGGAACAGAACTATTAAATTTGAATCAATATTCTTTTTTTTTTGGGTTGTTGTTCATCTTTCTCTCTTAAAGATTATTTGCACATCTCTGTCAACAGCAACACCCCTCTGGTTCATCCTGGATCCCCCTTGGGTTGGAACCCTATTTGTTTTTTGGTGGCACTTTGACAGTTTCACAAGGCAAACGTAGAAAAGGTCACGAGGGACTGGAACAGTGAGTCAGGCAGGGAGGGGGGGTAGGGAGGGAGGGAAAGGAAGCCAGTGCTTTTCCGATTGAAAACCTGCCACCAATCATGCATGATTCAATGGCAAAATGAATCCCAGGCGCTTTATGTTGTTGTTGACATTTACTTAGCAAGAGGGGTTGATGGGCAGATTTAATGGCGTTGGGACGGCTCACGTTTAAGTCAAAGTGACCAAAGTGCAATATTAAAAATGATTGAAGTGGGAACCTTTTCAGATTACTCATTGGCTATCACTTCAAGAGGCCATGTGGTAAACCGAAAATATGCTGCATGAATGTCCCAGCTCTTTTAAGGAATGCATCGATTTAGCAGAGACTGAGTATGTTGCTAAATTTAAGCTCCAGCCTCCCTCTGACTGGGAATAACCATTCCCTTGCAAGGCTACAGTGTAAGCTAGTAAGTGCTGTCCTGCTTTCGTAAATGGCAGGCCATGTAGTTAACACCTCAACTCTGCACAGGGAGCTTTGCCGCTAGCGTTTCCTCCACTCCTGGTGCACAGCCTCTTCTCGACCTCAGTGGGGGAGTGTTGTTCCTACTCTCTCCCCAAGGCAGGAGGGATGAGGCAGGTTATATGTTTTCTTATCATCCTCCTCCTTTGTGCCATCAGAGTTTGGATGTACTGTGCTCCTGCTTCTATCATTTAATGTGATAACAGCTCCTGCTTGAACTAGACAGCTGCAGCGAGATGGACTAAGACACTGCAGTGCATTTACTTGGAACTTTCCTGTCCCAGTTCTCAGGTGGCTTGACTTTGCATGTGTGTGCTTTTTAATTGTAGAATCATAGGATCGTAGAATAGTTAAGAGTTGGAAGGGACCTTAAAGATCATCAAGTTCCAACACCCCTGCCATGGGCAGGGACACCTCCCACTACAGCAGGTTGCCCAAAGCCCCATCCAGCCTGGCCTTGAACACTCCCGGGGATGGGGCTTCCACAACTTCAGTGGGCAACCTCACCATCCTCACAGTAGAGAATTTCTTTCTCATATTTAATCTAAATCTCCCCTCTTCCAATTTAAAGCCGTTACCCCTTGTCCTATCGCTACACTTCCTGACAAAGAGTCCCTCTCCAGCTCTCGTGCAGGCTCCCTTCAGATACTGGGAAGCTGCTCTAAGGTCTCCCTGGAACCTTCTCTTCTCCAGGCTGAACAAGCCCAGCTCCCTCCACCGGTCTTCATAGCAGAGGTCCTCCAGCCCTCTAAGCATCTTCATGGCCCTCTGCTGTACCCCTTCTAACAGTTCCATGTCCTTTCTATGTTGAGGACTCCAGAGCTGGACACAGTACTCACTAGAGCAGAGTAGAGGGGTAGAATCACTTCCTGCGACTTGCTGGTCACGCTTCTTTTGATGCAGTTGGCTTTCTGGGCTGCTGGTGAGCACTGCTGGCTCATGTTGAGCTCCTCATCCACAAGCACTCCCAGCTCCTTCTCCTCAGGGATTTTTTGGTGGGTTATTTATTTATTTATTTTATTTTAAGCAATTTATTGTTGAAAAAAAGGAACAGAGACAACCAATGTGGTTCAGCATTGATTATTTGTTTTCTTATTTCTTTAATGTCTGGATAATATCGGCAGAGAAAGCAGGTTTGAGAGGGAAATGTAAATGGGAAGGAATGAACGTCACTTTTTCCTTAACATGGGGGATGCAGTACTGCTGAGACCTGGATGGACAATTTTTTTATAGCTGTAGAGTCTGAAGAGGGAGAAGAACCTTCATAAATTACTTCTACAAGGTAAGATCAGAAGAAGAGATAGAGAGCACTCTCTGCTCCCAGACTTCTATATTTGGCTAAAGTGTCCTCTCCCAGCTGGCCAAGGAAAACCAGATGAATCACTCACTGTAGCTCTCTGTGAGATTCCTCTTTTTCATTAAAACTGTGACCTGTGTCTCCAGGACTTAATGAGACGGTGAGGAGTATTTGCATTCATAGCACCCTTGCTCTGATCTGTGACCTGAGGCATGCTACCATTTTTAGGTGGGCACATATCCCTTAGTAATATGGGGAACTGGGTACTTACCCACAACAAATAGGGGAGGACAGAGGGAAGGGCATTTGATCCTTCAGAGATCTCCTACTGGGAAAAGTATTTTACAAATGCAGAGGAGACAAGTGGTTATGTTTCCATTTCCATTTCAACTCTTGCAGCAGGGCTGGCTGTATATTGCCCACAAATGCAAATGGGAGCCCAGTACTGTGCTGTTGCACCACTCTCTTTTGTGTGCCATCTTGTGATGGTTACTTGTGAGAACCCTGTGGATTGTACCTCCTGTGTTCTCTCTCAGCACAGGGGAAGGACAGCAGAAGAGCAGATTTGTAGCTCGCACTGGGGTAAAAATATGTCCACCACAACTCAGGTAGATACCCAGATAGATACCAGGCTGTAGGTGCTCCATCCCTGCAAACATTCAAGGTCGGTTTGGACAGGGCTTTGAGCAACCTGATCTAGTCAAAAACGTCCCTCTTCATTGCAGGGGCATTGGACTAGATGACCTTTGGTGGTCCCTTCCAACCCAAACCATTATGTTAAATGATTCTTCATAAGGGGAGAGAGAGGTTGTCTATGAAGCATGATGTCTATGATGAGAGAAAACCAGGATAATGCAGGTACAAAAGCAGTATGTTGAGTTATTTTTCATTGGTTTCCCCCTTTGGTACATAAGCTAATGTAGTGAAAGACATAAGGTGTCAGATACTTCTCAAGATACGGCCTTTTGTCACAACACCAGGACTTGAGGTGAGATGCTTTTGGCAATCACACCCTCTTCCTCCTGATACTACCTGGTTCATCTTCTTTCCATGCTCTTCACCACCTCCAGGAGAGGTGTAGACAGCCAAGTGAGTGGTAGTCACAGCCTCACATTATCACACTGTGGTGCTTTTCTCTGCCACTCAGTGCACCCAGGCCTCTACAGAGCTATCCTGTCATTGGTGCTCAAATAAATATGACCTGGGCCAAATTAAACACCAAAGCTTAAAACATGGCCTGGAAGTCTGAGCTCACAAGAGTACGAAAACTGAAACAGAAAAGAGATTTAATTTAAGGGACAAAGTTGCTCATTAGGTCTTGAAAAAAAGAAAAGCCAACAAGTGAGGGCAACTGGAAGTTTTCCGTTGACCCTGAAGGGGTAACTCAGAACAGCTGGATTGTAAAGATGGCTAAGATAAAGACAGAGGACTCATGGCCCTCACCCTTCAGGCAGTCTGCTGTGTCCAACACAAACAGTTCACTGAACCTTCACAGCTTCTGCTTTGCTGAAGCTTTGGTCCCAGTGCTCCAGTGGTGTTATGATGTCATCATTACACCTTCCAAAGAAGTCTGAATGCACTGTTGAGGAACAAATGGTGGCAGATTAGCCAGCTGGAGAAGCCTGTGTTCAAGGGAGAAAAAGTTGGGTCCCTCAACCAGGGAGCAATAACAATAACTAAACCCCCCCACAAATATCAATCAGCCTCTGTGGAGGAGCCAATGTTTGCTCCTAAGTCTGGGCTATCTCAAAAGCACTGCAGATAAGACAAATTTGTACACAGAATTATTATGACATAGGGTGATTAGTGTGCAAGTGCTTGGATGAGATCAGGTAGAAACTGGGGTAGAACAGTGCAGAGTAGCTAACATATCTATTCTTGCTGGAGAAGTAGAAATGTTCTTCCCCTATTTTTATTACTTGCTGTATGACAAGGCACATGAACAAACAAATTACTGTTATATTGCAGTGGGATTCTGTGGCCTCAGATGGGTTTAGCGTCACTGAGCTTTACTCTAAATTTCAAAAGCTTTAGTGTCAGTCTCTGACCACGTACCGGTTGAGGAGTGGTGAAAAAGGAACAGTCTTGCCTCAGTCAGAATGTAATTTCTACTGAAAAAGAACACATTGCTCTGGGATGGACCTTGCTGGGCTGGTTTTCTCTCCTTCACTGCGTCCTCTGCAGAAATTCAGATCAAACAAGGTCTGGTGGCTAAACCTAGTTTGCCCTCTGGAGAAGCAACCTTTCAAGGAGAAATTCAGTTGCCCACGCAAACACATCTGCTGCCATTTCCTACGGGGTTCCCCCTGCCTTTCTAAAAGGGGAAGGATTTTCCTTAGCCTCTCCATCATATCAATAACGTCTATGGCCTAAACAAGGCAAATTAAGGAAATATTGGCATCCTTGTTTTGCAAATGATGAACCAGGTCCAGAGTTATGTGTTGACTTCTCCTGGGACTACAAAAGCAGAAAGGGAAAATGAACATGCTGTTCCTAAATCACATGCTGGTATTTTCCAGGCCTGCTGACCAGCTCTTTATCATAGAATCATAAAATCATAGAATCATAGAATTATAGAATCATAGAATGGTCCAGGCCAGAAGGGATCTCTAGGGTCATCTAGTCCTCCCCGCAGTCAGCAGGGATATCCTCAACTAGATGAGGTTGCCCAGGGCCTCGTTGAGCCTCACATTGAATATCTCTAGGGAAGGGGCCTCAAACACCTCCCTGGAGAACCTGTTCCAGTGGTCCACCACCCTCATAGTAAAGAACCTACTCCTAATATTCAATCTAAATCTGCTCTTCTTGAGTTTGAAGCCATTGCCCCTAGTCCTGTCACTGCAGGCCTTTGTAAACAGACCCTCCCCAGCCTTCCTGTAGGCCCCCTTCAGGTACTGGAAGGCTGCTATTAGGTCTCCCCAGAGCCTCCTCTTCTCCAGGCTGAATAACCCCAGCTCCCTCAGCCTGTCCTCGTAGCAAAGGTGCTCCAACCCCCTAATCGTTTTCATGGCCCTCCTCTGGACCCAATCCATCAGGTCCATGTCCTTCCTATATTGAGGGCTCCAGACCTGCACATAGTACTCCAGGTGAGGTCTCACCAGAGAAAAGTGGTAGAATCACCTCTCTGTATCTGCTGGCAACGCACCTTTTGATTCAGCCCAGGATGCGATTGGCCTTCTGGGCTGCAAGTGCACACTGCATCCATCAGCACCCCCAAGTCCCTTTCCCCAGGGCTGCTTTCTGATACTTTGTCCCCTAGTCTGTACTGAGACTGAGGATTGTTCTTGCCCAGATGCAGAACCCTGCACTTGCTCTTGTTGAACCTCATGAGGTTCACCTGGGCCCACCTTTCCAGCCTGTTCAGGTCCTTCTGGATGGCAACACCACACAGCTTGGTGTCATCTGCAAATTTGTTGATTGTGGACTCAATCTCTTTATTTATATTGTTGATAAAAATATTAAAAAGCACTGGTCCCAGCACAGACCCCTGAGGGACACCACTTGTTACTGCTTTCCATCTGGACCTCAAGCCATTGAGTACCAGCCTCTGGCTGCGACCATCCATCCAGTTCCTTATTCAATCTTTTTATTTCCTATCCAATCCTTATTCCTTTATCCTGCTTGGCAGGCACATGGGTTTGACCAGAGTGGAGTTGCTCTTAGTTTCCAGATTATTTGTTACTAGCACGGCAAAGAAGTCCAGTCATGGCCTTAGGGGGCCCCACAGAGGTTAGCAGTGCCATGTAAACACAAAGAGGAAGGATGGATCTGGTCCCAGAGACCTGGCAAGTGGGAACAATACTTTCTCAGCTGGTGGACAACTCTAACAATCCCTGCTGTTGGTGGGTTATCAGTGTCCTTTATCACAGGGCCCTGGGCAAGAACATGCTTTGACATCTGCATGCTTTTAATTCCATTAAGTTGCTACCACCCTTCATAGTGAATGTAGCTCTTTTCCTTCATCTGGGGTTGGGAGAGGGTAGTGGAGACAGCCTCATGACCTCTATTTAGCCTCTATTTGGGCTGGCTAGCTCTTCCTTTAACCGTTTGCTTTGATCTCCTTGTACAGCATTGAGGTGCTGACCACTAGAGACCTCAGAAATATGTTAACAAAATAGAAGGGGAGGATGTTATAATAATAAAATGAAATTATAAGCCATGAAAGTGAGGAGGTACAGACTGGAGGAAGAGGCTGACAGAGCCTGATGGTCTTCAGAGTGGATCTTCAGAAGAAGGTGAAGAGATGTGAGATACGTCAAGAAAAGATGGCCTGGCAGATGCGTGTGTATGAAATACAAAAACACAAAGTGGAAGGCTATTAGTAGCAAAGACATATGGATAAAATTACAGCCTAACAGTGCATGACAGAAAAGAAAGAGAAAAAAAACCAAAAAACAAACTTTATTAGATCCACCAACAAGTCCTGCTCTGTTTTAAGGAAGAGGTACACAAATCAAGGGGTTATTTTTATTCTGAGAATGAGCTCGTTTCCCAAATGAAAAAATGAAAGATGAAGTTAAAAAAAAAAAAAAAAAGAGCTGGAGAAAGTCTTTCTTTCTACTCAAGTCTTGTGGAAAAATCCCCCTGATCCCAACTTTATGAAGCCCATAAAAAAACTTGGAAATCTATCCTGGCAGATGCCGGTGGGGCTGGTGTTTGAGGCTTACACTTATTGGGTCTGATAGACAGAGGGAAAGAGAAGGGTTGTAAGGCAGTCGGAAAAGTGCTCCGCTTTGGAAGTGTTCTCGTCAGCCTATTACTTTGCTTAAAGGTCAGCAGGGTGGAGTCATGGTGAAGAGAAAAACACAGCAGTAAAAAGCATTGTCTACTGGCTGAAGCCGGGAAACTCCTGGTGACATCTTGGAGTGCTTGTCTCTGATGGAAGAGATGGCTCCGGCAAGCATTTTTTGGAAGCAGCAATAACAAGGGTTTCCCTTCTTAGTTTTTTAGTCAGAAGCACCTAAGTCAGTAAAATGGCTAAATTCAGTAGGAACTCAAGGCCAAATTTCCTCTGGCTGCTCTTTAAATCCAAGCCTGAAATACTAGAGCTGGGGAGAGGGAGCTCACCCTCATTATTTCCTCCCCCATTGAAGGCAACATGCCTTTGCTCTCAGTTGCAGAGGTAAAATGCTCTATTTTGGTACATCATGGCAACATTAAGGTAAAGTTTCATCATTTATTCCATACCTACAATTGACACTACTGTACTTCTGCCTACAAACCTCCTTAACAGACAGAGGAACCAAACCAGAGAGAACCAGACACCACACCAAGTGCTGTTTAGGTTTAAGAGGCTCTGCTCTAGGACTGAACTTCCCAAACACAAGCTGTGTGCTGTGTTCCCTCAGCAGTGGTCACCAGAGAAAGCTGAAATGGGACTCAGAGAGTGGGTGGTGGACAGGCGGAACAAGATACAGGGTCACCTACCATGTTCAAAGGAACATGTCCAAAAAGGGGAATTCTGGACTTCTTCCAGGCTTGGATGTCAACTTGAACCATTGGTATGCTTATCCAAGATTCTATGCATTGTGAAACTCTCCAGCTTGGAGAAAAATTGGGCAGGGAAAGGGGCTGGAATCACTGTCAGGGTCTGAAAATGAGACAAATGTCAGTGCAGAGACCTGAGTCTGCTGCCTAATTCCAAGATTCCTGGCTGTGTCTCACATCCAAGAGAAGGAACGTAGGCACCTTCATATCTGCCTTGAGGAATTTCATAGGACATCAAAACTCCCTAGCTAGTTGTAGTTTAGTCCAAGCAAATTAGGAGTACTTTGGGACACCTACCAGATCAGTGGTGGAGACAGCACTAGAACCCTGGATGCAACTGAGCAGCAGCTGCAGAGATGAACATTTTCATTGTAAACGTATTGAATTTCATTCTCCAAATCTTAATTTCTCTCTGTATCTTTCACATAAGGCAGGTCCTTGCTCTCAGACACCATGCTAAATCTTTAGATGTGTGTGCTTGCATGCACATGTGTATATGTGTGACAGTATAAGCGTTAAGTACTTCCTTGGGAAATAGGTGAACTCATTTTTTTCCTAATAACCACTTCTGTCATTCTTTCCCACCATTCTGATATTCTTGAAGAGGAACATGTTATGGTTCTGCTGCTCCGCTTCTAGGAGACCTGTTGATGAAAAGAATTGAATGGATTAGCTAATCTTTTTTGGCTCTTCTTTTGTACATCAAATCAGACTAGTCTGAGACACTTTGATGTCTTCATACTACACTCCAAATTGTCCAGTTAGAAAAAAAAAATAGTACAAAAGAATAGTTTTTTACAGTGAAAAAACACTGTTACTCATGTGCCCTCATTCCTTTTCTTAAGTATTAAAAAAATATAGATTGAGGTATGTAAGTGTACACCCAAAAGCCAGTGTACCCTGCTCGAGCTTGCCATTCCCATGAGCTCTCATCAAAGGCTGTATAAATCCAGCACAGTAATACCAGAGTTAGTTACCAGAGGATGCCTGATCTAGAAGTCTGGAGCCATCTAGCCAGAGATCTTGCCAGAATGAAATCCCAGGGCAACATGAGCCAACTGGTACAAACCCTTGCATGTTACCTTCCTGGTAAAACTGGCAACATCTGTTACTGTCAGAAAGCAACATTTGTACTCTGCTCACCTCCACACCTTCTCAGGGAATCCTATGTTAATTTAGAGGTTTCAGTCTTTATCCTCAAAGTGCCCCGGAAGCTGAACTGATGATAATCAATGGCTGTCTAAAGCCCTGGAACAAAAGCTGGAGCTGTCCCAGATGCAGTTGTCTGTTACCAGAGGATGTGTAGGTCTGAGACTGCAGATGAAAGTCCATTAAGGACTGTTGCAAACCTCCTCATCCTCTGCTCCAGATGCCAGCCTTCTCTAATGTCAACATTAAGTGACATAAGCATAACACACCAAAAAAAAAAGAACCACCGCACCCTACTGGCATGGATTTTTACCTTAAGATGATGAAATAAGGTGTAAAAGAGCTTCCTACTCTTTACATGCTGTTAGCAACATTTGTAGACATATCGGCAGCACAACTGAAGGCAAGGAGATTATTTACTTTCTCTGCCCAGAAGAACAAAGCCAAAAAGAGTAAATCCTGCCCCGAGTTGACCCAGGAGGGAGCTGTGCCCAGCATCAGTCAAAAGGTAGTCTGAGGCTTTTCTCCTCTCTAATGGACAAAGTTGAAAGAGACATTAAACTCACCTTACCCACATCTCTGGCAGTGCTCAGCCTCTCAAGAGCCTAAATCAGAGGAGACTCTGTATGGAGGGAGCCTGGGTGGGGCAGAGAATTTAACTGCACATCTATTACAAGGCTTTGTTGAGTGCACACAGGCTCTGTGATTTTAACTCAACCAAATCTGGGGAAATCTTTCATCAGTGCCAAAAGACACATCTGCAACGGGGATATTTAGCAGGGTGCTCCCTGCTAAATTTTGAGGGCCTGTTCAAAGTCAAAGGCACACTGCAGCTTTCCAAAGGGAGGAGGTTTCCAGAATAATTTACCATAGGTAAAACAATATATTCCCCTCACCCCTCCAATCCCTCTCCAAGCCTTGTTCTCAGAAACTGTTTTGGCTGAAGCATTTTGGCTGAAGTATCCAGGGAAAATCAGCCTGTAGCCTACACCCTGCATTTCACAGTGCTTTGCTTCATTTTTGACAGCACTGTAAGCACATGAAAATAGGGCTTTAAAGTGAAAAGTTTCAGAGAACCACAAATTTAGATGTTCCTACCTATTCTGTCCCTAATGGCAAAACCATAGTAAAACTGTAATGAGATCTGCACTTTGTACATTAGGCTCTTTTCCAGCACTTATCATGGAAACTCTTGGAGATGGCAGTCTGCTTTAACTAAGCCCCAGCCAAGACTATATAACTGTTTTCTCCATTTGGGAATTCCAAGCTTCTGCAGCTGGTGGCATCTGCTACTTGTTGGCCAAGATCTCACGTTCTGGTGCACTATCATTTTTGGGTGAAAGCAACTTGCAGGACTTGCCATTATTGAGATGGATTCCAAGATAAGGAAGAAAAGTTTGAAAGAACAGATGCTGAGAGGTTTAAAAGAATAGACCTCCTTACCTAAGTACTGATGACACTACTCCATATAATGCATTGATTGAGGAAATACAGAACCACATAGGTTGAGAGAGACGTACAGAAACCACCTAGTTCAGCCTGCTGCTCAGAGCAGGTCTAGTTAATCAGGTAGTGTGTTAAGCAGATGGTGTGAGATATCTGACATTAAAGTCCTGTAGATAGCTCTGGATATTTCCCATATCTCTTTCTATAGTACCCAACTCCTATGGCCATAAAAGCACATGGTCTGAATTGGTCTCTTGAACACAAACACCACAGAACCTCAACAATACTTGCCATAACTGTCAGATATATGAAGTGACCTGTGCCAGTGACATCATCATACCTCCTCAGCCTTTGAGGGTCTTAAAATCAAGACAATTCTAGGCAAGAAACAAGCATGCTATATGCTTTAGAGCTTTGCAGGAAATGGTTTACCTATTGGATAAGTTTCAAGATTACAAGATCATGAAAGAAAGTTGGCAGCTGCGATACAACACTCTATCAAGATCTCTGTCCAATAAACAACTATGGTTTGAAAAACAAACAAACAAAACAACTGATGTTGTGTCACAAATGAAATAAGATGGAAATTCATAAGAAGGTTACTACAACCTCCCACATGAATGTAGGAAAAGGCAGCCAGCAGCTGGCGGAAAAAGGAAGTAGCATTTAGGTAACTCCATGCCCTTAAATCATCTCAAAGCCTATGATACACTTGGGAATACTCAGCAGCAGGGAAAAGGCTGATATAAATTATTTTTCTGCTTCCTAGAATGTAGCTGAAAGCTGCAGAAAACATAAATAAAGTGGGGAGATTGTGCCAGGGTGGTTGGACGTTCTGGCATGTCATTTAAACTTAACTCTTGTTAACTCACCCCAAAGAGGTATGCCCACAACACAAACTATGCCCACGCCCCAGATGAAACCACTGAAAATTTTGGTTGTTTCAATGGGTTTCATATTGGAACAAACACTGCTCAGGATGTACTTGGGGTCAGGAAGGAAATGAGCCTGCCCTTACCCAGTTGCAGCTCCCAGACATTTACATCATTAGGTGTACACCATTTACACCACTGCCTGATTTATACCATGAAGTAATTTGCCCCTAGTAGTTATTACTGAGAGCATAACCTTTATACCACCTGGGATTTAATGAGTCTATATAGGGAAAAACTGATTTGAGTTGGCTGGGAAACTCAGTGCCTTTATTACTGTAGCCCACTTATGCCTGGATAGGCTGCTGTCCTGTAGTTACCCTGTTCTCCAGGTGGAATTAATTCTCTTGTGTATTATTCAGTTTGTTCAGGACAGGTTCTGTTTTCTGCCTTTAGAAAATTTGGTATAACTAGTCAGGAAGAAATCGCATTGTATGCTAGCCTACTGGTATTACTTCAGCTTAATTCCATTTTTTTCTCTCCCAATTTTCCTTCTTTAGGGAGAGTGTGTGAAGGTGGTGGTGGTGGTTTTCCTATGTTGTTTTTTTTTTTGTTGTTTTCCTTTAACTTTTTTAGCTGGAACAGTTTAGTTATTTGTGAGGAAAAAAATGGGAGGCGAATGTTGACTCTGAATTCTGAAATCTTGTGTGTAGTGAGTTTTTCAGTTTGGAGTGGCTTTTGTTTTTGGTTGTTTTTTGTGTTTGTTTTTTTTTTGTGTGCTTTAGGGTTTTTTTTAACTGAGCACTGCTTCATCTTGAAATTCAGGCAGTAAGCTGTGTTGGTCTTTGTCTTACAAATGTACTGTTCACTATTCCCACAAAACCCCAGCTCATCTTAGCTAACTAAGAAGCCTTCTGAAATTACAGCTTGACAGTGCTGCAAAGAAAGTTTGTTGTCATCTTGTGATGGATACTGTCATGGTCATAGGGAAGTGTTTTGACTTGGAAAAACTTTCCTTGCAGAAGTCACTTAGTCTTATCCTTTCCTGGTTTCACTAACTATTCAAACATCATTTGATTATGTATCCCATCCCTTTCTCTTGCTGGTCTGAAGAGAAGAGGACATCCATAAGTGTCAGTAGCTCTGTTGGATGAAGTAACAGAAATGTGTGCAAGAAGAAATCCACAGGTTTATTTGCTGCCTAAACAGAGGGCTCTGCAGTGCTGTGTTCTCCAAGGAAATTTGATATCTCCATTGGTGACCTGCATAAAGAAATACACACTTTATGTATCAGATGTGCAGGTGGCATTGGCCAGGGCTGGGGAGGAAAGGGCCTGCCAGCAGACTGGAAGGGAGTCCAAAGCAAACTCCGCAAACTGGAGAAATAGCCTGGAAAAATAGGTTGTGAGTCCATGGGCACAAACACAAATGCCTATGCTTAAGTGAGGTTAACCAGCCTAAAAAGGATGGAGGGAGGCTGGCTAGGGACAGCAGGAGGGGAAGGATCTGAGGTTTACAATGAGTCACATTGTGAATATGAGTCAGCAATGTTCTGCTGTTTTACTATCCTGGGGTATATAAACAAACTAATACTCTATACGACATAAGCAGCTTTTCCACTCTGGTAGTGGAAGATGTATTAGCTGGCATGTGTCTTGATGGGTAAGTGTCCTTTCAAAAAACGATGGAAAGAGAAATGAAAAAAAAAAAGCAATTTGGGTAACAGAACATAGAATCATAGAATTGCCCAGGTTAGAAGGGGCCTTTCAGATCCCCTAGTCCAACCATCATCCTAACACTGACAAAAACCATCACTCAACCATATCTCTAAGCACTACATCTACCCATCTTTTAAATACCACCAGAGAGGGTGACCCTTGAGACCATTTGCTCTTGTCCTATTGCCTGTTACTTGGAAGAAGAGACTGAATCCCACCTCTCTACAACCTCCTTTCAGGTAGTTGCAGAAAGTGATAAGGTCTCCCCTTGGCCTCCATTCTTTCATGCTAAACAGTCTGTGCTCCCTCAGCCACTCTAAAAAATCCCAGCTCTATCAGCCATTCCTCATGAGACTTGTTCTCCAGACCACTCCCCACCTTTGTTGCCCTGATGCCTGGTCCATGATGACCAAGGAGAAGAAGAGGTGGTTTAGTCCAGGAAAGAGATGGGTGGTTGACTCTACAACTTTCCCATACTCCTTATAGCATAGCTTTTATTTTCTTTCAGGTGTGAGTGTTTTTCAATTTAACAAGGTAACTCCAAGAAATACAGAGACTCTGTCCTGTGATGTCACATTGGCATTCCTATATCTCATCAGGGTTAGAGCTCAGACTTGCTGTAGGAATCACAAAAAAAATGTCTGTTAAGGTCTCTGAGAGGTTACTTGGCATAGTATCCTTCCTGGAGACACCATCCTCTGGAGGCATGCCTCCTTTCTGGAGGCAGTGTGTAAAAGGCTTCACAGGTATTTGGATAATCTATTTTTAAAAAAACACTGGGACTTGGAGTTCAGTCCCTGCAGTCACATTCATATGTTAGTAAATTCTTTCTACACCCTTCAGCTGTTTTTGTTGGGTTTTCCCTGTAGAATCAACAACCTCAGTCTTTAAAATGTCTTTAAAAATGTTGTTTTTTCAGACCTCATCTTAATATGAAGGATTAATTTTGTTGACTATGTACAAGTTGCTAGCTGCATTTGCAACTGTCCCAGTTGCCTCCAGAAAGGCATGAGTCTCTCAAATCTTGCGTGATACCTGACAATGTTATACACCCTTGAAGAGAACAAGCTGCCGGTGTATAGGCAACTGAATCACACCATACTGAAGAGCCATTTACTTGCACACTCTTCACTTGTTGCACTAAATGAGGCTCGGATTCACGGGGAGAAAAATATGTGATAAAGTGACACTGGAGAGCATCAGATTGCATACGCACAGGCACACTGGCTTCCATAAAGCACCTTTTGCAGTGTGGAAGGAAAGTATCTGCTTGGGCAGTGCATGATAACTCTATCCACATTCCACCACCATGCAATTTCCTTTTCACTCCTGCTCTGTCAAAGTGACTCAGGAGCAGCACCTGAAGTGGGAGGAAGGAAACCCTAACTGCTTCTCAGAACATGACATTTCTGATGGCAATTTTCATGTAGGATGAGCAGGCACTGACAGTGAGCTAAAAATTGCCACTCAGCTCCTGACCAAGAGTGTTTCATTGCAACTGGAGCGAATTTCACTCAGAGTTCTGACAAAGGGTTTAATAGCATTTATGGACAATCTTCTGCCAGAGATGGCTTAGGCAGGTCCAGTCTTACCTGGGGACAGATGACCTTGCTGTTTCATCTTTCACTTGGCCCTGTGTATATAATAGAGGAACCACTACCAGCCCCGTTTCCCTCTTTCCTTTCTCTTTTGTTCTTTTTTTCTTCTTTCTCCCTGCCAATGCCTCTGCTTTTCCATGCTCTCTTCCCTATCTTTTCACTCACTAAGCACTAATAGCTAGAGTACACTTGAACTCAGGATCCAGGAGCCTTTCCTCAGTAATGGCTTGAGTCTTCAGTGTGGATGCAGATTCCTTGCCAAAAAATGGCTCTTTGGAGCAGGACTTGGAGTAGACAATTGCTTCTTACAGAGCTGTGCAATTAATTAAAAAAAAAAAAAGCAGCATCAAAATCAGAGCCAGTGATCCAGTGAGGAGCACTTTGGAGTTGTCTTAAGTATCTTTTGCAAATGTGTGTGGGTCACTGTTCTACTTCTTTCCTGCATTAAGAGAACCATGGCTATTTGGATTAAATTATTTCAAAACCTCAGGGTTAGATATTACTGGTTACTAGCCCAGCTTTCTCCAGGATGGTGACACCATGGGGAATTCCCAGACACTTCCCCAAAATTACACTAGTATGACTTCGCAAGGAACGTTTCTTGCATCTGATGAAACCAGGATGTTTCCATCTTCAGTTCCTAAATCCCGCAGTGATTTCAATCTTCTGAAGTTGACACCATGTAAAAAAAAATATCTAAATTCTTCCCCCACATTCCAGATTACCTCATTTTACACAAGTCAGATACTTGTCCTTCCAAAACCCATGGGTCAGCCAAATGAAGAGCTTTACTTTCCCAGGTACAAGTGGAAACAAAGCTTTATTTTTCCCTAAGGAAAATAAATTCACAATTTCTTCTTACCAATCCACTTATACTTACATTGAAAAAGCAAAACAAAAAATGTGAATATGTATCATCCTCTGTGTGATCTCTGACCAGTCCTATTCCCTGTTTATTTTCCCAGATCAGCTGCAATGTGTGCTGGTGAACTTGTTCAAAACTGATGCCTGTCTGGCTTTCTGGAGATTAAGGTATACTATGAGGTAGTTAGGCAAGAAGAAGGGCCGTAACCTTGCTCACCAGAGGGGCTGGGGGTTGTCAGTGCAGGCAGAACATTAGCAAAATGAAAAAGGTGTTCTACATTTTAAGATTACTCTCCACTGTGACACAAAACAGAGAGCCCCCACCTGAATCCATCTCAGCTCACTAAGCAAGATCACATTTTAAAGCAACAGTAATATACGATAATTTGCATTGAATATCAGATTGTTTGAATAACACTTATATTAGAGTGGTTTGCCTAAAACTCCTTTACAGCCAAAAAGTACTAAGTCTTAGACTGATTACCTGCCTGCAAATCTTCTGGGGCTGAGTTCTCTCAAGTGGTAAAGGTATAGAGGTATAGATGTCTCTCCGCTAATCTGAAAAGGAAATTAGAGCAACTTGTGCAGTTGTGGGAACCCTCACTTAAGCCTTCTGAAAATATTCCCAATTGTAGACTTTATTAAAACTAGGTTGGAGAACCATTAGATGGTGGTAGTATCTACACCAATGGTTAAATATGCACCTAATACTTTCTGTTTAAGAATTACTATATTGACTTTCAAATATTTATTCCTTTTCCTTGTAGGTAGGGGAGAGGAGCTGAAACATCAAGGTACTTATTTACATCAGATGGAAAATCATGAAAAGGGAAGATGTGGTATAGCAGTAAGGTGATTCATACAGTGGGCAATGGAAGGCAGAGTTCAGTGGTGCTACGCAGCAGATCACACTGATGGAAATAAGAGAATTTTAATACCTTTCATTGCTTTTGTTAGCATTACTTGCCTACACGTGAGAAAACCCAAACAGGTTGCATTAAAGAAGTAACTAAAAATTAAAAATTATCAACTTGTTCTTCTCTTTATGGATTTATTAAATGCTTATAAAATTACATCTAAACTTCCAGTCTCTGGGATTTAACTGACCTATTAAAATTCCAGCTTTGTTAGAATTCTTGCTGCATAATAAAATACATTATTTCCTTAAACAGCAGTATTAACTCTGTTCTCTTTTTTGCATTGGGTAGAGAAGATTTTTGTTTTTTTCTTTCTTTTTCTGCAATTGTTTTTTTTTCCCAAGTATTAAGGAAGCAAGGAAAAAAGAAAAAAACAAAAACCAAAAAAGCCCCCAAACCCAAAACCACACACAAACAAATAAACAAAAAACTCAAAAAAACCCCACCCTAAAACAAACAAAAATGAATGATTAGAAGAAAACACGAGGGAATTAAGAGTTGCATTGTTCATGCAGATAGCCCATGCCTTGCTCCACATGTGACAATGGGACAGTGAAGTCATTTCAGTCTAGGATGTAATGTTCTCCTGCTTGAGCCAATCCTTAACATAACTGAAGCTTAACTGGGTTCTCTTTTTTCTAATTTTACCATTTCTGCAGGTAATCTGCCTATAAAAACACATCTCCAGCAAAACCAGTCATGGTGGAAAAGATGTGTGGAGTTCTCCTTTCTGATTATGGCTTTGTGCTCCTTCCCAAGAGCAGTGCATCTCCGTGCTTTGCTATCATTCTCCCCTACCACTTCTTATCAGATGCAAAAGGGTCCTGCCCCTGTGACAACTACCAGCTTCCTACTGTATGGTTGAGCAGCGTCTCAGCACCAGTTGCTGTCTGTGGCTCCTGATGTTAGCTGCATTACAGAGTGTCTAGTGTAATATTACCTTATGCTATACATTGATTGCTTTCCATCTGGAATAAAACAAAATCCCTAAGTCAAGTCAAATTGATGGCAACAATACCCAGACAAGTGAGGTTTGCTGGGCTGCTCAGGTACTTTCAGCTTCTTATATTCTCTGTCTTTATGATTGAGTTTGTTGCAAGTTTGTTTTGAATGTTAAGGAGGAAATTCAATCTGGTACAGACCTTAGAATGCACAAAGCAACCCTCTGGAGATGTCTCTCTCTTTCTGCTGACTCATGGGTCTTGTATAGAAGGTGAGCTTTGGTTAGACAACAAACTTGGAGAGGAGTTGTGTTGGCCTTAGTTGCTCTCATTGCTCAGAAAGTGAGATCTCAAATGCCAAGGGCTTGTTTCCATGTCATTCTTTGTGACCTGCATTGTGTTCTCATTGCTTTAGGGCCCCATTGGGACAACCAAGATGAGGGCTGCCATGATGACAAATCTCTCATTGGATTCCTTCCCTCCCCAGGTCTTTGCTGCTTCCATATGTCTTGCATTTGGGTAGAGGGAGGAGAGAGCAGCAGCTAGTTGGAATTACCCGAAATCCCTTGAAAACAACCTCAAAGGATCCTGGGGGAGCTGGACACTATCCCAGCCCTTTTCCTTGGATTTCTAGCCCTGCAGCCTGCAGAAGAGCCCTTGAGGGAAGAGAGGAGGGTCTTGATAAGAGGATCATGGGGAAGCAAGAAGAACCTGTCTGGCTCCCACCCACTGCTCCTTTTGTGCACTCGACTGCATGGTAAAGGAGAGTTTAGGGCAGTCCTGCCTCCCCAGTTCAAGGGGGCACAGAGTATCATCCAAAGGGAGCGTGCACCCCCCCCTTTTCTCTTAGTGGGTGGTTGGGTTTTTCAGGATCATGGATGATTATTCTATTTATTTTGCCCCTGTCAAAAAAGGAAACGGGTCGGCTTCTGCCAAGTAATTTTACACCTAAGTATTTCCTTCTGTTTGTCTTAAAAACAGCTTAGTATGGATGTTACCTCCGGGTCATGGGGTCACTGGGGGATTGACAGAGGCTTTTCTGGGTTTCTCAGAGCACAGTGCACTCCTGGAGGCCTGTTCCTAATTGTCTGCTGGAGACAAGGGAATACGGAGCCAATCCAAAAAACGCAGAACCTCAGAGTGGGGCTTTGTCCCTTTGACAAGGTATGTAACAACCACGCCTGCTTGGGTGCCTTGCTGCAGAGACATAGAGAGAAGCTGTGTATGCATGCGTACGCACACATAACAGGTCATTTTTCACTTTTTGGAACATAAGCTCTGGTGTACAGAACCGCACACAAGGGGGTAATGAAACCATCCGGAACAACAATGCTGCCTTTCACTGCATTGCAAGATAAAGGATCGTTCCTTCCTGCCTGTCTATTTAAAGGGGATTTGGGGCTACTGAGAGGTACTGGCTGGATGGATAGTGAGAAGCACATTTTATTTATTCACAGCACTGGCACCACATGGGTCCCCAAAAGGTTTTTGTGAAGATATAGCCCATTCTGGGTCCTGCTCACCACTACTGGTGCTTTCATCTGCACGGTCAGGTTCAGGAACTCATGTACTAACTCTAACTGCACTCTGGGTATGATCAAGACCTCATTTAGGTATATTATCATGCCTCTCTACAGCTGATGGGCTTATGAGCAAGAGTACGATTCTTTATTAATGTGAACATACAGGATATGTGCTTACCGCTATTTAGTTGGTTTGTGATAAAGAATACCACCAAGGGTGTTTGCAAGAAATAATAAACACCATGAAGAATTGCCATGTAAAGAGAAATAGAAGGCTCAGAGATAAATCCATGGAAAGGAGAAGTGATGCTGTAAAGGTGACAGGTTCAAAACCCCCCACTTTTCTGTGTCCTAATCCAGCTTTTCATTCAACAGAACTGTATACATAGCACATATTTTCTTTCCTCTTTCTCCCATCTAATGTTGACAGATAGCAAGTTTTAATATTTCTTTTTATAATCACATTCCTCCTCAAAGTGCCCTGTGGACCTGTAGGAGAGGCAGAAGATGTCACTTGAACTCGAAGGACAGTGAGATTAATGTAACAAACCATCAAATCTATCCATGGCTCTTATCAAGCTCTTAGGAAGAGCTGCAAACAACAGAACCCAAAGAAACACTAAAAATCCTCCTAAGAAAGTTGTTGATTAGAGAGCGTGCCTCCAGGCATGGTGGGAGAGGTCTGTCATTCAGCTTCTAAAGGCGTCAAGGTCTGTATTGCTCACAGAGCAGAAACAGATACTTCACAAAGTCTGGAGCTGTGTGATGTTTTACCCATGCTGCCCACTTTGTTGCAAACCTAGGAATCCACAACAGTCATGGAAATCCTGTACAGGAAGGTGACAGGAGGTGATATTTACCTAGTGAGTGGTCAAATGGTAATTTCATGTCTTCTTCCCATCATTTTGCACTGCACATACAGAGCAAGACACCTACTCTTTGCAAAGGTATTTTTCCTTTTAAGCATGAGACAGTGCTATACCAAGGTTGTATGATGGGGATAATTTGGGCTCTGGGCTCTGGAAGTCGTCATGGGCCAACTTTGGCAGGAGGTTTGCCACATGGTTGTTGTCTGTCCCCCACCTCTGTCCCCACCCCACTGTCAAGTACTTTGACAATTTCTCTGACCCATGGGAAAGGATATGAGAGTCATTCTCCAGAGCTGACGCTTGGCAAGGTTGTTTCTGGTCTATTGAGGGATGCGACAGATTAGACAGTTGGTGCAGTCCTTACACACCTTCCAGAGTCCATGATTGCATTGCAAGGTAAGGTTTTTTGGGCTAGGCTGCTGAAATAGCTTTCTTCTGCAAACCAACAAGAATTCTCTCATCATCTGCCCTTTCTTTCATAAGGCAAGTCTTCTCATAAGCGTCTCTAGAATAAGGTAGGAAGAGCCTTCTGAAATGTAACTGGAGTCCCAACTCTTCAGGATAAAAAAAACAGACAATATAAATTTTTAGGCGGACAGAGCAAGAGTCCATTGCCTCTCAAGAGGTGAATTCAGACCTGCACAGCTAAGTGTCCTAGGGCCTGCACTACCCACAGGATTTTGCTGTTATTCTGTTTCATTTGCTCATAAATGTGCTGGAGTTTCTTGGAGAGAAGGGATCTTACTGAAAGCAGCAGCCAAAGGATGCTAGCAAGACTGAAGTCCTAGATGCCAAGGCTGAAATCTTTAGCACAGAAAGTTTGTAGTAACTTGCCCAAAGATACTTGACTTGCCCAATAAGAAGAGTCTGAAAAGGTTGGCACTCTTCAATTTGGAGGAGAGGATGTTGCAGTGGGTATAATTAAACTTTGGATAAAGTAGATCAGTCAGCTGATTGAAAAACGCAAACTGTTTACCAAATTCCATAATACGAGAGCTAGAAGGCAGTCAACAGAAGTAATGGATACTTAAAATAGTACTTCTGCAGAGGGCAGTGAATATCTTGAATTAGTTGCGACAGGAGGCAGATGGGATCAGCAAGGGATCAGACAAATTGTTGGACAAAGGAATAAATGAATTCTAAAGGGACTAGGTAGGGATGGATACTGTCACGTCCTCACAGCAGCAATTGTGGTTGCTGGGGGATCATGGTAGAAGATGACAGCATATGGCCCAAAATAGCCACTGACTCCACCCAGAATATGGGCTGGCTGAATCAGAGATTTAACCCCACATGATGTCTCATCTGTTCTAATCCACCAAGACAGGGGACAAGCTTACAGCAGTGGGTCTTTGAAGTCCTAGTTCAGCAGATCTCTGACCACTGGACCACACTGCCTGGATAAGGACTCCAATAACACAACACCCCTTTGACAGTGTCTCAGATGTGCTTACACTGTTTTTTTAACTGCCTCTTCTGAACATGGCCTGTGCTCAGGTAAGTATACCACCCCTTATTTGTGCACACCACGGTGACATCCATGTTGAAGATGCAAACAGAAGCCCCAAGAGACTTGTCATTTCTTGTGGCAGGTGCACATTGAGTTGCTTTCAATAAGGAAATCTGTAGCAGGGAACATGACTAAAAATCCATGTTCTTACTTCCAAACCTTGTTCTTGAGTTACATTTATGCACCCCTTTGACCACCAACTCCAGAAAGAATTAATCACCCCCTGGAGAGGCCAACCTACCTCCAGAAGTATATAAGAAATTTAGCAAATGAAGCCAGAATCTGCTCCCTGTGAATGTGGAAATAAACCCAAAAACTTTGTGGACACAACCACACCGAAAAGCAACCTCTGGCTCAGAAACCAAATTCTTCAGCAGTGGCTGTTGCATCACTGTAGGAATAGGGAGGAAAACAAACAACTTGATGCCTATAAACAAGGGCTATTGTTAAATGTACTTGAGGATTTTTGTGGAGACAGCATCAAATTTCAGGCTTCCTGCTACTAAGTAAACTCTCCCTGATACGTGCAGGCTGCTGCTGTCTCCAAGTTCGCAAAAAGAAGAATTGGTACTATGCTAAAAATGTAACAATTATCTTCCTTCCCTGCAGTAACTGAACTTCAACTTGCCTTGAACCAGATCTGAGTCAGAGAACAAGCCCAAGGGAAACATAGATGCAAACTCTGTGGCATGAAGAATCCCCTATTCCAGGCTAGAAGATGAGTTCTTCTAGCTAGACTCCAGTTCACCTGTGCTGGTGCGGGGTGTGTGTGTGTGTATGAATGGGGCTGCGAATTCCCCATCGGATGTGAATGGGTGCTGGACTAGGTGTCAGGGACCAGAAAAGTCTTCCGGACCTACCTTCAGTGCCACAGGTCTGCTTCTCTGTCTGAGTGCACCACAGCAGCTTTTTGGATGTACTGACATGTTCGTTAAAGACCTGTTGGCCCAGAAGTGGCCTGTGTCCCATCATTATACTGCTGGTTTACTCTGCTCTCTTCTCACCTTCTTCCAAAGATACTTTAGGCAAACTTTTACATGGCTGAAACAAAAGAGGCAACCAATGGCTATTTGAAGTTGTTTCCAGCCTTCCAATAGTTTCATATAGCTGTAGTGTATGAATTGATTCATGTAGATTTGAAGTGTAAAGTAAATTACTGTGTTGGGGTTTTTGTTTGTTTGCTTGTTTGTTTGGGTGGTTTTGGTTTTGTTNATAAGATTATTTAAAAGAGTGCTGGAATAGGAATAGTTTTAAATTGTGTCCCCTGCACAGTGGCAAGATTTTCCAGCGTGGTATAGAGCTGGCTTTTCCTCTTCCATCATTTCTTAGCTGGGTTCAATGGACTGGTTGTGATTTATCCCAGCTCTCACCTGCTAGTCCAGGGATATGCTGTATTTTTACATTTAAAGTGGTATCATAAAATCACAGAATAAATAAGATTGGAAGGCATCTCTTATGGGGTCTCTTCCAAGTTGCAGTTAAAACCACGTTCCCCAAAGACTGGTGTCTTCTACAGCCTTGTTAGAGTGTAGTCTGTCCCATTATCTGTGTGATTAGACAACATGGAAAAAATAAGAACAACAACATGCTACTGCCAAGTTGTGGGGATCTCTTTTAAGGTTCTAAGATGAAATCGGTGTGGCCAGAAAAGGGGATGTGGTTTATTTGCATTGATATTTTCCATGAAACAATGTTTATCCTTCAGAGACATATTTGAGCCACCAAAAGAAAATATTTTTCATGCTTTGTCACACTGGACCTTGCAGTCTAAATACACTAAGGAGGCAACGAAGGTTCATGGGAAAGCATTTGCCAAGAAGGCCATTTGAGCTGCACTGCACCCTGACCACCCAAAGCACTCTGACTCAGAGAAACCAGAGCTGTTTCCCCCTCCATGGAGAAGAAGTCACTGGGATGGAGAGCAGCAACTGCAACTGCTTTAACAAAACTTAGCAAGATTCCTCAGGAGCCATTTCAGTATAATTTCAACCTCCCCAAATCCATACTGGAGGCTTTCAGAAGGGGCAGTGGGACACGTAACTTAGCTCTGGGGAAAAGCACTTTGGAAGACCAGTGACCTTTCATCTGGGGACCTCAGATCATATATCTCCTTTAGCAAATCCTGCTGCAACACTATGCCATATAAGTGTGCTCCTGTTGGCATGAAATTCAGATCCTGTCTTTCCCTATCTGTTCCTTGAACTCCTTCCCTGGAAATCCAGCCTGACCCCACTTAGCTGGAAGAAGCTTAACACAAGCATCTGAGGGTTTAAAGCAAGACAAAAGCAGTTCCTGTAAAATCTGTCAGGACTGATCGAAAACATATTGTCCGCTTCAACTTGAAAGGCCTTAATCTCTGAAGCACAGTGTGACTGAAGGTTGCTGGATTCTTAGACTGGTTATCTGCCTTCACAGCCTGCATCTGGGTGGATTTAACCTCGATCCTGCCTGATGAAGCAGCCACTGGATGTGTGCAGCCCATCTCTGGATCTGGGGGAGGGGAGGCTTATGTTCCTGGTTGTCTTGAAAGGAACCATCAATCATACCCTCAAGAAAACACCCCCTGACTCTAAACAGCATCCACAGCAGCTGCTCGAGCCCTCATCCATTATTCCTGCCCATGCACAAACAGAGATTCTGTTGTATTAAAAAGTTAAAAAAAAAAAAAAAAAAAAAAGGAAAAGAAAGAAAAGCCATACTAAAACCCCAAGTTCTGAAAGTTCACATATAAGACACCCATGGCACGTGGCCAGCTTGGGGTGACCTGCAGGCTGCTCCCCCAATGGGACTCAGATTACACTAACCACCCTGTTCCTTCCAGATGGTACCATTAGGGCTCGACGCCTATCGATCATTCCAACAGCTCTCCTGCTGGAGGAGCACGGTCCCATCCGTGCATCAGCCACACTGTACTACTACCACCTCCCCTGGCCCTGTCTGTCTCTCCATCTCCCCCAGCTTCCCCTTGCAACATTGTGCCCCAGCTCCAAGCCTCACTCCTCCAAGTGTTGAGCTCATCCCTCTTTCGCTACATGGTTTGTTTTTCCTTTTATTTTTTTCCCCCTCTTCTTTTCTTCTNCATGGAAGCATGCATGGCAGAAGCCATCTGTAAAAAATAGTGATTTGAAATTTATCACTGTTTTCAGGCTCTTTGCCACACATCCCAAAATTTACACCTCTTTCTCATTAAATGAATAGTAAGACTTTCTGAGGGCAAAAGGTTTTCTTAGGCTAAGGATGGANCCCGTCAGAAGAGCTGAATGCAGGCCAGGTTTTGTTTATTTTTCCTCTAAATCCCCTCCCCTCCCCACCTTTTTGTCCTCCAGTGGGGAAAAAAAGAAAAGTCTGGTGGAACCTCCATGTCCTTACTCCATTCCTTCCCCTTTCAACATCTTATCACCATTGCTTCGAATTCCACTGCCTCCCTCCCCTGCCTTCCCCAACACCTCCTCAGCATCCCCATAAAACGGGCTAGGTGGCTGCTGGAATTTCCTTCCCAGGATGATGATGGCCAGGGCAGTTAGCAGGTCCTAATTCACGCTCTCATGCATAAGATTTGGCTACTGCTGCTCTGTTCTCATCAGTCTCAGGGTGGAAATTCCTTCAGAAGCTGAAGACCTTGCAGCTGCCAGCCAGCAGGGTAATGATCCAGAACTAGAGTCACCACGTTCATGGCTAGTTTAACAACTTATTTTATTTCCAGCACCACACACTCCTTGCCTAGCTCTCAGAGGTATCCAGTTTTAGACTGGAAGCCCCATTTTACCCTGAAAAGGCCAAACCCCAATTCTTCAATAAGTTCTCCTTTTAGATGCATATATATCTCTGAAACCAGGGCAAAGTGGGGGCAATTTGAGCTGGAAAGGCCACCAAAACACAGCAGATAGCACAACCTGTCCTTTCACAGAGGTGTGAGTCCTACAGCTGTCCCTGATAGGTCTCTCCCTCAGACCTGTCCTTGATACACCGAAAGAGCAAAATACCAAAATCATGGTCTTCCTCCTACTCTGTGGAGCTACACCACAGATACATATTCAGAACAGATGGTTTCCCAGAGCCAGACCTTGAGAGGAGGACACCAGATGAGCCTGTGTCCCTGAGAAAAGTCATGCAACCACTTGTCATTCTGTAATATACAAGAAGACAAGCAAAGGTTTCCACTTAAAATGTGTTTCATAACTCTGCAGACTGCACTGACTGGGTCTCTGGCAACCGTCTGGGAGCCCAGAGGCTCAAAGCACATATAGATAACTGAATTATGCACAGCTTAATGTAAGGGTCTATGACTGGGAGTTGAATCCTATCCCTTAAATAAGGTGGGAGGAATTCCAGCAGTCACCCTCACAGAACTGGGCTAAATAAAATCCTTTTTTTTTGTGGTCTCAGGAAGACACAAGACCTACACTCACCTTTCAATGATATGGCCTTTTAGCTTTTTCTTTTTCATCATGCTAGGCAAGGTCCAAACCCCTTTATTCTCTCCAGTGGTGTCAGCAGCTCTCCTGCAATAGCTGCCCAGCAGAAGGTGTAACAGGTCCCTNGATGGTACCATTAGGGCTCGACGCCTATCGATCATTCCAACAGCTCTCCTGCTGGAGGAGCACGGTCCCATCCGTGCATCAGCCACACTGTACTACTACCACCTCCCCTGGCCCTGTCTGTCTCTCCATCTCCCCCAGCTTCCCCTTGCAACATTGTGCCCCAGCTCCAAGCCTCACTCCTCCAAGTGTTGAGCTCATCCCTCTTTCGCTACATGGTTTGTTTTTCCTTTTATTTTTTTCCCCCTCTTCTTTTCTTCTTTTTTCCCCTTTTCACTCCCAAGCTGCTGACATGTAGATTTATAGCCAAATGTCAAAGCTCTCTGGGTCTTGGACTAGTTCTACTTGCTCTGGGAAACTTCTGGAAAAAGAATTCATGGGCTGGAAGGGCTTAAATGCATCTGTGGCAGATTCAGCTCCTTGCTGTTAGCACCCGTCAGAAGAGCTGAATGCAGGCCAGGTTTTGTTTATTTTTCCTCTAAATCCCCTCCCCTCCCCACCTTTTTGTCCTCCAGTGGGGAAAAAAAGAAAAGTCTGGTGGAACCTCCATGTCCTTACTCCATTCCTTCCCCTTTCAACATCTTATCACCATTGCTTCGAATTCCACTGCCTCCCTCCCCTGCCTTCCCCAACACCTCCTCAGCATCCCCATAAAACGGGCTAGGTGGCTGCTGGAATTTCCTTCCCAGGATGATGATGGCCAGGGCAGTTAGCAGGTCCTAATTCACGCTCTCATGCATAAGATTTGGCTACTGCTGCTCTGTTCTCATCAGTCTCAGGGTGGAAATTCCTTCAGAAGCTGAAGACCTTGCAGCTGCCAGCCAGCAGGGTAATGATCCAGAACTAGAGTCACCACGTTCATGGCTAGTTTAACAACTTATTTTATTTCCAGCACCACACACTCCTTGCCTAGCTCTCAGAGGTATCCAGTTTTAGACTGGAAGCCCCATTTTACCCTGAAAAGGCCAAACCCCAATTCTTCAATAAGTTCTCCTTTTAGATGCATATATATCTCTGAAACCAGGGCAAAGTGGGGGCAATTTGAGCTGGAAAGGCCACCAAAACACAGCAGATAGCACAACCTGTCCTTTCACAGAGGTGTGAGTCCTACAGCTGTCCCTGATAGGTCTCTCCCTCAGACCTGTCCTTGATACACCGAAAGAGCAAAATACCAAAATCATGGTCTTCCTCCTACTCTGTGGAGCTACACCACAGATACATATTCAGAACAGATGGTTTCCCAGAGCCAGACCTTGAGAGGAGGACACCAGATGAGCCTGTGTCCCTGAGAAAAGTCATGCAACCACTTGTCATTCTGTAATATACAAGAAGACAAGCAAAGGTTTCCACTTAAAATGTGTTTCATAACTCTGCAGACTGCACTGACTGGGTCTCTGGCAACCGTCTGGGAGCCCAGAGGCTCAAAGCACATATAGATAACTGAATTATGCACAGCTTAATGTAAGGGTCTATGACTGGGAGTTGAATCCTATCCCTTAAATAAGGTGGGAGGAATTCCAGCAGTCACCCTCACAGAACTGGGCTAAATAAAATCCTTTTTTTTGTGGTCTCAGGAAGACACAAGACCTACACTCACCTTTCAATGATATTGCCTTTTAGCTTTTTCTTTTTCATCATGCTAGGCAAGGTCCAAACCCCTTTATTCTCTCCAGTGGTGTCAGCAACTCTCCTGCAATAGCTGCCCAGCAGAAGGTGTAGCAGGTCCCTGACTGAGAAGGTTTCAGTCCCAGAAAAAAAAATCTACCCTAAACCAGACCCAAAATGTAGATGCTGTCATTCCTGCACCAGCAGGATTTGTTCCTTGGTCCGTAAGTTTGACTGAATGGACACTTTTTCTTACTCTGTTGCTCCAAGAGCTTCACTAAGCTCTGAGCTGGTTCATGTGTGTGAGATCCGGAGGTAATTGTGGGATAAGGGGAGAAACCAAAGGATTGTGGACATGAGAGGGAGTGGAAGTGATCTGCATTTGAGTGGGTTGTAACTCTCACCTGAATTATGTTCAGCTTCTACTCTGAAGCACTCACTCCACCCTGCAGAGCATAAGGAGGAGACAGCCCTGCAGGACAACGGGGATGGATAGAACAGGCTGGAAGAGCCCATGATGAGCCACAGCCAAGACTCCCTTCATCCTAGAATGCAGGGAGAACGAGCTTGAAAGACCAGCAATTCCACTGGTGTCTTTTCTGCATGTTTTACCACCACATCAGCACTGCAGAAAGTGCTGCTTGTACACTGGTCCAGTCACCTTGGCATTTGCCTCCTCCTCTTTCCCCTGTGCTGCCTGACGGCTCTGGTCTTAGTGATGTGCAAGTAGAGGCAGAGATTACCTTTTCCCCACAGCACTTGTCATCGATGTCATGCATGTTACTTATGATGACAAGGTGGAAGCTCAAGGAAAAATGCTCACTCTTAGCCACCATGACACAGGTTTACTTAGCAGCCCAGTAGCTGTGTTATTGCTGGTCTGCACCAAAAAGAGCTTTAAAGGGGACACAGCCAGGTTGCTGGGGAGGAATCTTTCTGGAAGTGAAGAGCAGGATGTGCCAAAGGTTTGAGAGACTTGTGAGAAGTTTCGTCACAAGCTACAGGGACATTATCCAGGAAAGACCTTGGAAAAGAAGGAGGAAAGATGGGTTGGACAGAGAAGAGGGAACCAGATGGAGGGCAGATGCAGGTGCAGATAATATAGCATGAAAGTAGCAGGGGTCACTCCTGTCTATGCTTGCCAGGGGAATATACATTAAATCCTCTGACTAGATGACTCCTCATCTTGTCCTGCCCTGGCAGGCTACTTAAATGTTAGTTGAGCTTTCTCACACAGAATACTGCCACTTCTGAGGGGAACAAACAATTTTGCATGCGTCACCCTTACCTGGAAATTATGTTTTTACCCAGTCCAGCAAATAAAATTACTTTGATCTATTCAAACACAGGGCAAATTGAGATTGTAATGGACAACCAACAAAGTCACAAATGACAGCTCCTGCAAGTATCATTATCTGAAAATCTCCCCAGCAGTGACAGTGCTAGCACTCAGGTAACATGGTGCATGGAATTGTAGGCCTCACCACTGCCACTTTTCATGGATAGTTATGCCAAGTGCAATCCCTGAGCAGCACTTTTGGCACTGTAAGGAAGACAGGACAGTCCTGGGAGGAAAACAGGCTACAAAACCTGTTAGGTTTCCTGCAACCAACACGAGATGTATCTTAAATCCTAAGACTTAATGCTAGTCAGTATCAGTATGTAAGTAAAACATCCCTTCCTGAGCAATGTGGAGTCCTTGATCTCTGTCCCTTCCCATTTGGCATTGGAGTAGCTCTCCAGTGAGGGTATTTGGTGGCCATGCTTGCTACGAAACTTTTCGCTTTCAGTTGTCTACCAGCCCCTCAACATAAACCCCCAAGTCACCAATTCATTTGAACAACCTTGCAGGGGTGGATTTGTAATCTGTATCACACCAGCTGGAAATCTTCTCATCCAAACATAGGTGTCGACAGTGTGGATTTCCCTACCTGTCATCTAGATTTCCACAGCAGAAACAGGAACTCACAGGCTGCAATTAATCCAACTTATTTTAGGTATCTACATCAGAATGAGGTGAATCATGCCTGAAAGTTCCTTTTTGTTTCCCCATTAACTATAAAAAAAGCTCAGTCTAGACTAGATTTGAGCTGCTGGCAAGACATGTATGAGGAAAAGCCAGAAGGACAGGTCAAGATTTCAATCCGGACAGAAAGAGAGACATATTGGAAGACAGAGGTGGATTTGTGAGTCATCAGTACAGACGGTGTGTTTGTGGATGAGGTTCCCAGAGAAATGGAGGGAGGAAAAAGAAACCATGTGCAAAGCCCTGCAACCGTCCCACAAGCACTGAGTGGGGAGAGATGGAGAATCCTGCGAAGTACAGCAAGTAGATGACTAGAAAGGTGAGAGTAGAACCAAGAGGGGGAAGAGTAATAGAAATCAAGATGAATAAGTTCTCAAAGAGAAGAGCATGTTCAGTGAACACATGGATGGGGCTGGCAGGTCTAAGCCATCCATTCATCCAAAGTGGCCTGGAAGGTTATCTGGGAAAAGACTGAGTGTAATGGGAGCAGTTTCAGTGAAGGACAGGAGATGGATGTTGGATTGCACAGCATGTATACGAGAAGAGAAAGGGAAAGTCAGGTTAGACTTTAGGTTTGGGAGAAACTGATACATGTTTGCACTGACAGGAAAGGGACAAAAGAGATGAAAACATTGAAAAAAGGCTGGAGAACTGGATGAAAGGGAGGAAAATGGGAATGGGCACTGGAAAGGTGTCAGTGAAGAAGGCAAGGCCAGAGGAGATGAAAAAGATGAAAAATGTTTACACATGAAAAAACAAAACAAAACAAAACAAAAAAGGTAAAAAGCTATGATCAGTGTCTAGTGGCAGTCTCTGCTTTCACCATGATTTAACTATGCTACAGAGGACTCAGGTAGGTATTTCTAGGACTGTGCAGTTCAATTTCAAGTGTAGTGTAACTTTTGGGATGCATCACAAAACCTACTGCTAAAAGCTGGTTTCTAAAAGGAGTGCAACAAAATTGTTCTCCTTACAGAGAGATTATTCCATAAAAATTGTTTTCTTAAATTTTCTGGCCATCTAGTGTTGCCCTCTCTCAAAAATGAGGTAAAAGACTCTACTTCTTACCTGACGTGCTCGAGAAATTTTCCTGTTTTTCATTGCTTATAACGTAAGTGTAAATTTATAGCTGATACAGCAGGACAGGAGTGAATGCTAAACTTAGATTCTTCTTACTGCCACAGAAGGCTCTCTCACTGATCTTTACAGTGAAGCCAAGAAGTAACAAACCAAAATATTCCTATTCCTTTATGTTTCTCCTTTTGTCACAAGATAAATAACCCCATCTGCAGAAGTCATAGTATTTATTGTAGTTGTCTAAAAAAAATGAAACAAACCCCCCATTAACACATACAAAGATTAACGAAATAGGTAAAAACAAGAATAAAAATTACAAAGATTAATAAAATAGGCCAGATGTTCATGACTTCTGCAGAATCACATGCAGAAGAGTTAAGACCTCAAAGCGATGTTTTACCGTTGTACAAATCATGTGCAATGTCCTCTGCTCAGATCTGCCTGCTCTTTTCTACTGGCAGGGACCTGACCATGGTCTGAACCAATGAGAGCTGGACGGTGACACTGGGGAACAGCCCAGTCACACGTCCAACCTCAGTATTACTTGCCTTTCAGCACAGGATAAGGGAGAGATCTGGGAAAGCATCAACATTGAGAGAAGAGTCCTCCCAGGACAAGTCCAGTCTCTGGCTATACTGCCCAAACTGTGAAAAACTCAAGGTGATTTTTTTACTCTGTGTGATCACAAGCAGGCTGATCTTTCTGCTCTCATCTGCAGGTGAGCTATGTAGACCTGTCTAGAAATTCTTGGTCACAGCAGCTGTATTTGCCTGCAGGTATCCCCCCTTCCTCTTTCTTCTTCTCTGAGCAGGAGTGATCGCTTTGCGCTATGTGTCTGAAACTGCAGACATCTGCCACTCATTGCTAGCCAGGAGCTAGCTAGAAAGCAGAGAAGGGGATGAAGCCACAAAGGTTGTTTGGGGCCATATGCATATTTTCATGCATTTAACAGAAGGAGGTTATTCCCTTCCTCCCTCACCCACAGCAACAGACGTAATTGTACTGAGAAAGGATTAATAGGACAATTCCACCCTGCCTTCTTCAGGCTCTGATCTGATCCTGAAAACAGTCTCCCAGGAGGCATTCTTCAAAGTGCCAGATGCAGAAGCTGCTCGTGTATCCCAAGGAGTGTCTGAGCGCAGCCCAAGTGTGAACTGATCACCATCCCAGTGACAGCCTGGCAGAATCCCCCCTGCCGCCTAGCAAGCCACCGGCCTCCCCGGGGGCTGCTGCCTGGGCTGTGTGTGCATCACTGTGCTGCTGCTGTGTGTGCTTGTTTGGGACTGCAATTCTTTATTTATTTTTAAAGGGGGAGTATAACCAAGGCAATTTGGCTACCCTCAGTCTCAGTAACCCACTTTTCTCCACATCTGAATCTTCCTTTCACTCTGCTGACATCCAAATGCTAATTTGTTCTCCCCCTGACCCTGCTCCTTCCCCTCCTGATTTGAAATTAGCTTACTAAAACATGTTTTCTTTTAAGAATCCACAGCCTAATCCAGAACAAACAAAACACATTTTCGCAAACCACCAACTGCATGAACTTCTGCCCTGGCCTTGACCGCACTCTCTCCGCCCCTCGCCTCCCCGGCCCCCCCACTCCCGCCATCACCATCTGAGTGAGGTTTCCAGGAAATTTTTTTTCACTGACGAATACAGTTGCAACAGCTCAGAAACTGTGGAATTTTTTGGCAGCCACCAGAGATGTTATTTTATTTACTTTCCTTCTGCATGCATGGATTTGGAGCGGTGGGTTTGGAGACGTGCGTGGAGACGATGAATTGGCACACGTTGGCTTTCTTCGGCCGACCGTGCTGTAGGTGGAGAAAAGCCCTGAAAAGGAGACCTCTTCATTCTTATTAATCTTAGGGGAGGATCTCTTAATGCTGATTAACCTTAAGGTTTCAGAGAACAGATGGTTTGGGACTTGAAGAATTGAAATGAGACTGAGATGAGGCTGTTTGAACAAAAAAAAATCAATTATTCCAACAGCACGCAGGTCGACACCCTTTTTTCAGCATTTCTTATGAATGGCTGGGCTGTTTTGTTGTTTATCTTTTTGGTTAAGAAACCCTCCACCCCCATCCAGAACACACAAATTTAGTCCCAAAGAAAGAGGTTGAATGCCAGTGATCTGCACCTTGATCTCTTCTTAAAAAACTTGTTGTGAGTTGCAAAACAGGCAGTGAGTGGGGGGACAGTCCTCCCTTCTGCTAGGGTTATAACTTTTGTGTATCTATCTCAGCTGTGACTGAGGCCATGAAAATTTTGCAGTGGGGCCATCAGCTTTTCCACCTCTAGACAGGTAAAAACTGAGGATGGCCTTCTGCTCAGGGAAGACCTCCTTGCACCCCCAAAATGTGGTGTGCCCTGGCTGCCTACCTGACACAGCTGCTGCAGAAGTGGCTTGTCCCTGCATTACTTGCACCCTCCTGTGCATTGCCACCACTCAGGTCTTTGTGCCCTGATCTTTCCTCCTAATACGAATCGTCTCCTGTCCTCTATAGTAGCCTGTGTGGTGAAGTGGGAACTGCAGCTTGTCACCGTGGGGTTGCAATGTGGGTAAGCAGGTCCACAGCTACGACACACTGAAATTATTTTTTTTTTCCCTTTGTAATGGATAGTAATGGATCTGTCTGAAAAGGGGTGAGGTCGGGAAGAGTAAGAGGAGAAACTGGTATAATGTCTTCAAACGACAGACAGATTGACAGCAATTCCTGAGTTATGTGATCTCTTTGAAGGTGGTATTTGAATAACTGATATATTTTCCTTCTTTCTTTCCTCCCTCCCTTGTTCCTTCCCTCCTTTCTTTCTTTCAGTCTCTCTTTTTCTCGGTTTGTATCTGCTGACCCTGAGCTGCCGCAGTAAAACGTTTCACTTGCATGATGAAGTGTTGACTTTTCAATGGCACTGTATGAAGCCGGATGGTCCCACTGGAGACATGCTGCTCAACCACAACAATAGATAGGTACAGAGGAGGCTTAAGCATTGTTTTTCTGTGGTAGCTGTGGCAAAGGGACTGTGGTGTTAGCTGTGTCACGGGAAGAGTGACGGGTTTAGCTCATCTAAACTGGTATTACGATGGGAGGAAGGAAAGAAGGAAGATTAGAGAGGGGCAGGATTGAATTACTCTCTGAATCTTTTACCACATTGTTAAAATAAGCATCTCCAAGGAGACATTTTCATGGCCTAGGGATCTTGGTGTCTCTGGTCTTTGGCAGTGACCGTTACCTCTGCTAATGATTAATACAAGTCAGGAAACATAGGTTATTAAATTCCTTCTTACAGCTCCTCTGCCCTTCTGTAGAAGGGTACACCAAAAGTGTCTGCAGAGTTTTTCAGCTCATTATAAAATATGACTTGAAAAAAATTAACACAAACCCCAGGGGTTTCTCTCTCTCTGAGAGTCTATAGGATA
This sequence comes from Jacana jacana, assembly GCA_013400555.1. Classification (NCBI taxonomy): domain Eukaryota; kingdom Metazoa; phylum Chordata; class Aves; order Charadriiformes; family Jacanidae; genus Jacana; species Jacana jacana. The sequence goes on from VZTM01008335.1 coordinate 486,355, forward strand.
CCTGCCTGCAATAGGTTTTATCCAAACCTAAATCACAGAGCACAATGTAGAGTAAACAGATTCAATTATTCAGCCCTAGTCAGAACAAAGAAATAATGTTAAAAGGTTAAAAGCGACAGTTTTCACCTTTTAATCTATACATCTATAAAAAACAAAAACAAAACAAAACTAACCAGCCAGGTTGTCAGGGAAAGAAAATATTGTTTTGCTAAATGTTTTCATGTGTTAGAAATCCAATTTTCCGATGAAAAACAACTTCAAGGGAATGTTTTCTGTCTGTCCTAACTGCCACTCTCTCCCTTGGAATAGCACACGTACCCCTGAGAAAATGGATTTCGGGGGGGGGGTTGACAAGGCACTTTGCCTGCCCAACTTGCTCCTAGCTGACCCTGCTCCGCTGGTTTTAAGATTCATGCCTGCCAGGTTACTTTTATGAGCTGAATAGCTGTTTCAGATCATCTTTCTCCAGCAGTCTTAACTTTCATTTTCCAAGTGGAAGATTTTGTGTATTCATTTCCTGACCATGCTACTGAGCTCTCCGGAGCATTTTCTTTATTTTTTTCCTATCCACATCCCTTTCCCACTCTTGAATTTCATTATTAGGGTTTTTTTCCACTTTCATCTTGATCGTTAATAAAGTGTTTAATAGTAACAGGTCAAATTATTCAGTCTCTCTCAGAGAAACCTTGATCAACATGTCAAATGCAATGCTTTTTATATGCAGAATAAAAACATACATAAATACAGAGAGACTGAGTGGCACAGGAGACTCTGGTACTGATTGGAGGGTGTAGGGTATACTAACTAAATGGTGGTATTTTTGTTTAGGGAAGATGACAGCAGAATAAATAGAGAGATGGACAGCAATTTTGGCACTTTGCACAGACAGACAAAATAACACTCACAGCTCCTGTAAGGCAGAGGATTCAGGGAGACTGTCCTGAAATCTCAGACTCTATCTTCCCTTTTGTGGTGGACAGAGAAATCATAGTGGCTACAAAGAACTCACCCTGCTATGAAAAGCTTCCTAGTGTAAATCCTAGTAGCATCCCTTTGCAGCTTAATAAGACTCTTTAGGAAAAATATCACTGGAGAGTCTCTGACTGCTTGTGCATTTGATGAGGGAACAACCAGCATTCAGGGAGCTTTGTAGAGCCTGGGGTACTGAGGTCTCACCAGTAGCAATGCTATTCCTTCTTGCTGAAGCAAGGACATAGGAGGGAGAAACCAGGCTCACGTTGCAGGCTGGGCAGCCAGGGGAAGCCCTTTGGAGAGATCCTCTGAAATATGATTTGTCCCAGCTCTTTGGCAAGCTCTGGGGAAGAGTGAGCCTTGTCCAAGTCAGTCTGGTCTGGCTGGCAGTGGGCACCTCCGGGAGGAAATGTTCTCCATACAACACAGTTCAGCCTGCTCCAAACCAGCATATTGCCAGCAGGCCGACTCAAGCACTCTTGGATCATCAGGATTGTAACGCATTCAGAGCATCCCAAGTAGACTTTGCCTGGAGCTTAACTGGGTCAAAGCATCTGCTTTGAATGAACTGCATGGATAATACATTAAATAAAAAATAAATAATAATAATAATAAAAAAAGACAACAATGAGAGAAGCAATAAACCAAAATAAGATACATCACTTCAACCTTGCATAAATTAGATGTGACCTCTAAGGATGTAGAAGGAAATGATCTTCTGTATTTCAGTCCCACATTTTGCTGTTGAAAAGGTCCTGTGTCCTTCTGACCCAGGATCTGGCCACCCTGTATTATCCTAAGTTACATTCATCACCTCTCTTTTCCTCAGTTTACTCATAACCTCTGAGTCAGTGAGTCCAGTGTCCATCAGTCAGCAGCTGGTGCATGAAAATGGCTTCCTGGTTCAAAGCTGAGTGACATCTGGGGGATAGCATTTCCAACATCATATTCCATTCAAGGATGTGAGAAATGGTGAGTCTCCGAGCCTTGTTCCCAGCAGTAGCCAGGCTGCAAACTCATTTGCCATGAGGCGGCATACAGCCTTTCCGCACCCTCATCCCACCATCAGATATGGGAATCAGTTGTGACATCCCCTACATTTGATTCATCCTTGTCCTTCTTCCTTTGCTACAATTGTTGTTTTTTTTTGCAAGTACTTGGGGTTCAACCTTTGTCCCGAAAATCATGCTCTGAGGCATAGCACTAGCCAATAACAATAAGCTTGTGTAACTAGCCAAAAACAATATGCTTGTGTAACCAGCATTTACCAGATCAGAATTTCTAGCTCTAGGAGCTTCTAACCACTGGCTGCTGGGAATACTGGTCTCTCTAAGATGGCTCTAGCACTGGGAATTTGTCCCCAAAGAGAGAAAAGCCATCAGGTAACTGAGACCTCAGTATGGCACCTTAATTCCAGTATTTCTGCTGGCATCACAGTCATGTCAGAGCCAGTTGCAGTGGCTGCTCACCCGTGAATTGAGGGAAGGGAGGGAAGCAGGAGGGGGAGCTTTTCTCTGTCCCAGCAGTCCCCACCACCATTGGTGTCTGACATAGTCTGTTTGGCAGACTGTTTAGCAGACTGTGTCTCCCCAAAGCCTGTCAGGAGCCTCCCAGCCTTTCCCCACCAGAGATTGTTTCGATCTCCACTATTTCCAAAATTGCAACCAGATGGGCCCTCTCACACACAGCCCAGAAGATCTCTGACTCAGTCACATAATCACTATCCAGAAGTTCAGGATCTCTGCAGGACTTTTCCTGATAACTCCATGGCAGGCAGTGGTGCAAGGGTCAGGTGAGCGCTGGCTGTAATGGGACTTTGTCCCGCATCCTTAAGCAAAGTGACTAATAGTGCTTGATGATCAATATGTCAAGCCTCATTGCTCATCCTGCCTTCAGAAGGGGTGAGACCAGAGATCCAGAGGAACTCCAGAAGTCTCTTTCAATGGAAATTATTTTATACTTTTATGAAATCCTTATTCTTGGAAAAACAGGGGAGTGTTCCTTGGTAGTAGTCAGACTTGTCATCCCAAGAGAGGGTTGTTGTTTCCTCGGGTTTTTTAACGTTCTTGCTCTTTTTTATTACTTTATATTCCATTCTTTTTTTTTTTATTATTTGTTTTGTTTTCTTCTTTAAAAAAACAACAACAACAAGAAGAAACAAAAACCTGTATGTTTTTACTTGAATGCACTTTCCACAAAACAAATCTTGGTAAATTTTTCCTGCTCTAAAGACCAGGGGTGAAACCCTGGCTCCCCAACCTTGACAGCTCAGGCAACATGCTACAGGCTGCTGATCCTTTTAGTAAATGGCCTTTTACCAGCAAAGCCTTGACATATTTCCAGTAATTTGGCCTCAGCTGCCAATCCAAGTCAACAGACCAAACACAATGCGGCTTCACCAAATTCCTTTGGCACACATGTCCAGGCTGCAAAACTCCAGCCTCCCTCCTATGTTGTGTGGCTGCTTTGCTGAGTGACTTAGCAGAGGCAAAGGGTCACTGCTAAAAAGTTTACCTCTGCAGGTGCTGATGATGGAGGCAGCTTTGCCTTAGCACTTTGGCCGTAGCACTAAGCAGAAGCTCACCTAGTGCATCTCCTTGTGCCTGGGAACACTCTCAGACAGGACTCTCCTGCCTTCCACATACAAAATTTTGGTCCTTAGAGGCTGCACTTGCATGGAATAGGCTTTTCTAGCATTACATTAGCATGTTAACAAACTCAGGCCTGGAGGGCTGAGTTATCTCCTACCAGCACGGGAATCCCTTCCTATGGTACTCCACCAGAGGGAAAATGCTCCTCGAGCAGCCTGCCTTGCAACTGAGCTCCTCACGGCAGAGATTAGCATGGCTCTGCAGAGAAAATAACCCGACTCATCCCTATGCTCTGCTTGGAAATACAAGCCCTGCAGCTTCTGCTCTGAGGGAACCCAGGCAGCTTTCCCCAGTGCCTCTGAAGCATCTGAGCTTGGGATGGTTACTTTGATCAGTGTCCTCTTCTTTTCCTGCTTGGATGAATCCCCTCCTGACTTTATTCTCTGGACAGGGAAGGTACCAGGGCCTGGGTCAAGGTGCTCAGACATGCACAAGCACCAAGGAGTTTCTGAGAGCTGCATCCCTGTACAGGGATGGAGAAAGCCATCACCCGGACAGGTACAAAGAGACCATTGGAGAGCAAGCAGATCACAGACAGAATGAGGCTCAGGACCAAGCAGACCTGGACCAGAGGTATTTTCCTTTAGAAAGGAAACCCGGTATCTTAAACTTGGCAAGACCACCTTCTGCTTCTCAGGGACTAACTCTATCTTCAGTGTTTGCATTTCTCCAAAAGGCAGTACATCAATCTCTGCAGATCACCCAGGGGAGGTTCCTTGCTGGTCCATGGTTTTGCAGAGTGCATGTTGTTATCTGTGTGGCACAGATGACATTTTGCACCAGTGGTATTTTCCTAGACATTTCCATAAAGGAAAGCATCTGCTGCAAGCTACAGAGGTTGTATTTGGTCAAAAATATTCCTTGTTTGGAGAAGAGTTAGGCTAGCAAAACTGCTATTATCTCCTTGCCTATGCAAAATGCTCTGTGATGCCTGTCTGACCACAAGTGGCTAGGGACTGTGTCCCACACCTCATTCCAGGGATGCCCCACTAATAATATCTGTCTTTTCCACACTGTCCTGAGCCACTGCCCCCACTCCACAAGCATTGGGGCTGCTGGGCTGGCCCCTGTGGTATCCCCAGTGGTCAGAAAGATGCTGTAAGGTACAGACCATGTTGGTGCACCAGCAAATGGCTGTGTGGGAACCCTTGCATGTGTGCAGACTATTTATGTGACTGGGTAGGCCTGCATACGTCATTCTAAACTGTATAGGAACATTCCTGAGTTAGCCTTGGTTGGCACATTTCAACCATGGCTTGAGCTTGGAGGGAAATCCACAGCCTGCTGTAGCCTGATTCAGGCAGTCAGCTTTGCCTTTAGCGTTACGAAAGCTTCATTTTCTCTATGGCTCAGACAGCCCCGAAGTGTTCAGTCATCCTGAGGAAGGTCCCAGCTATGCATGGCTGTGCTGTGTGTGCCTACGGGCAGATGTGCCTGTGACTTGTGTGTGAGCATTGGTGCATACACGCCTGGGGTGGGCTTTTCAAAGAAACTTTGTCCCCCTGGGCTCACAATGTTTTCTGCATTAGGTTCTCTCTGATGTAGCAGCCAACGGGTTTTCTTGGCACGGGCATTCAAGGAAGAAGCATGCGCTCAAAGGGTTTCAAAGAAACCCCACTGGAAGAGGGGAATTTTGCGTTCTCAGATCTGGAGCTCCTCCTGCTGACACACCCTTCTCCAAATCCTTGTCCCAAGAAATGCCCTTGCCCAGCTGGCACTGGTCTCATTCCACCAGCTCCACTCCCCACAGAAGGTTTTCTGCAAAGAAACTCCTGTTGGGTAGAGTTGCTCCTCGGGGAGCTGCTGCACATAATCAAGTCAGGCAACTCCAACGTTCCTTATTAATGGTTGGAAACAGCATTTTGAGATGTTGGAGGCTGATGACTCCTTGCTGTAAGAGGGTTGGAGGATAGTTGTTTGCATGGGGCTTCAAAAAATTGTAGTTCACCCGATTTTCCCTTCTGTGATCTTGACATATATTCTTAGAGAAGTTTGATTTCCCTGGGACAGGGTCCTCACTGCTGCATTCAGGGCCAGTCCCACCAGCCTTAAGCAACACCTAAGTAAGGTTTTCTTGAGTGGAGGTGGCCGTCCTTTTATAGAAGCAGGAAAAGGAAAGCTGGGGGAAGTCAGACAAGGCTCTCAATTTGGTGTTTCTGGATTTTCATTTGCTGTTTGCTAATTAGAGGACACAGGATGTTGGAGTGTCATGTTAATAGGCTCAGATAGGAAAGTGCAGGGTAGATACTCTCTGAAGCATCACTCCCATGGTTTGATTTTCTGTTTCTTTTATTTCCAATATATATTTTCTCCCTCTTACATGTTTGCTAAAGATACCAGCCTTATAAGCATTCCCCCTAACCGGGTGAGACCAGGTGAGAGATTAACTCTTCAGATTTTCAGGCTTGTTCCTAATGGCAGGTTACTTTTAAATCCATCATGAAAATTCTTTTATACTTCCTTGTGGTTATGCCACCTGGGTAATGTAGCACTTCCATATGTTCTCTTCACTGTATCTGCTCTTTGCCATCCTTTCATAATCTATGATTTTTACATCTTCCTCATACCTTTTTTTTGGTTGTTGTTTATCTCTTGGAGGGCGGAATTTTATTTTTTTTTAAATAGACTAGTTGCCAGTGCTTTTTGTGCTTGCTAACCAGGAAATCTTTATAATGGAGGGCGATGTGGGTTTTTTAAGAGGGAGGAAGTGGGTCCAAATTATGGCCATGGCCAGACTGATTGCATTCCATGCTCTTACAGACCCACTTAGAAAAGAAGTGGAGGAAGAAGAGGATGGGATGCTGAGAGGCTCTCCAGCGACTTGACTTTTCCTTCAATACCTTGTTAACATCCTAGGTAATTTTCTTCTGGAAATAACCAGAAAAATCTGCTTGGGCCAAAACAGTTCAAGAGTTTAGAAAAATGAGGAAGGATGAGGGAGCAGCTCCTTTGTGAGCATGTGGTCCTGATGTCAGCCCCTGGCATCTTCCATCTCTATGGGGAAAAGAAAATGTTTGGGCAAAATAAAGGAAATAGAATAACTTGAAAAACAAACCAGAGAAGTGTGAAGTGTAAGAAGCAAATAAAGTAATGGCAGTGCTCCCACTGCCGCAAGCAGCCCTGTCTTTACAGCCTTTATTCTCAGACCACACCACTGATGGAGCCTTTTGAGGCACTGATTAGGAAAAGTCCTTATTTCCCAAGAAAAATCAGTTCCAGAGAAAGATATGAAGTGGGAAGGGCTGGACACTTGCCAGCAGCAGACCCTGGTGAGAGAGGAAAGGAGAGGAGAGGAGAGGTTCGGTTCGGAGAGGAGAGGTTCGGAGAGGAGAGGAGAGGAGAGGAGAGGAGA
>VZTM01008335.1:493518-533550 GCA_013400555.1 Jacana jacana
GAAGAGAGGAGAGGAGAGGAGAGGAGAGGAGAGATGAAGACCCCTTGCCCTGCAGGTTCACAGCACCGTGACAATCACAGGGTCACAATCACTGTGACTGCCTCCTGTTGCTCTGAGCAGAAGCAGGTTCAGGGGCCTATGCCTGAGGTTCTCCATGGCTTTATCCTCCTCACATTTTTGCAGGAAAGGGGTTTCGCATCTGAATCCCCTCTGTACACACAGGTGATCAAAGTGCAGCAGATGCAAAGAAGAAACAATTTCTTGCTTGTGTCTCCTTCTTATGCTATCAGCTGTGGTTGGACTGAGCTTACTCACCTGCAGATCTGTCACAAGCCAGGGGAAACCCTTAGGTTGAGTTCCCATTACACATCACCACCTGGTAGTCTGAAACCTTGGCAGCTCTTAGACACCAAGTGGAGACTATCACAGACATTTCTGTAATCGATGTGATCTGTCACATGCAATTGATTCAGCTGACTGAGAAAATTCAGTGCCAATCATGTGCAGTCTCCAAGCTTAATCCAGAAGTAGCTAAAAAGTACAGCACAGCCTGTGTCAAGATGGGAGATGTAATCATCCCCCCTGGTGCTCAAGTGCGTAATTCCTTAGCGTCTCTCCAGTACATACAGGTTGTCATCTTCCCACTGTGTATATATGTATGGTTCAAGTATACAGGAAATTTATGGATGTATTAACATGCAGATTCACAGATGAACATTCACTTTGCAGATGGACATTCATGTCATTGTGTTTGATGAATTTCAGCCAAAGCTGATGGCAAGCCAAGTGTTTGCTCTGTGAAACTTTTGATCCATGATTTCTTGCAACCATTTTCCATTAGGGAAAAATTATAAAAATAAATTAAACAAAAAACCAACCAAACAAAAAGTGTAACTGAATTTGGATTTATTCTAATTAGGCCTTTCTGAATCTGTGTCTGCCTATCATTAGAGGCACCAATGGAGAAGAATAGAATACATGTGCATCTAAAGTGTGTAACCTTCCTCCAGTCCTCCCACAATGTTGAATCATCTATACATACTGCAGATCATGGGGCCCTGGGGCATCATGCAGAGGGAACAGGAGTACTTTGCCCTAGGATAAAGTTTGCATTATTATTTTTTTTTTCTTTTTTTGCTTTTCTGCTGGATTCTGTGGACTACCAGCTTTGTCAGGGTAAAGACTTAAGGTAAGAAAAATTACATGAGTAAGAACTGTTCTTGTGGGATTTCTGGTTCCTACAGCTGAGGAAGTGCTGGACACTGCAAAAATATTTCCTTCCCAATTTTCTCAATTAAGTATACTTGAAGCAAATGCAACCACAATAAGTAGTCAGGGTCTGATAGTTGTCCAAACCTAAACCTCTAAAATTTCTGAGATTTACCAACTGTATGAAAAACCAAAAACCCTTAACTTGATCTTCCCATTTCTTAAACCTTGGAAAATAGGACTTTCTGACTTACAGTTTATGCTGTAGCATAGTTAGCTGTTTTGTATTTTCTATAGCTGGAGTTCAGCCAATATCAGAAATTGAATCCAAACTTCTTCAATGTTCTAAACTTTGACAATTCCTTTTTTTTTTCTTCCTCCCCCCCCCACTTAAATAAACAGATTTGTACAGGGCCAGTATATTATCCAGCCCTAACTTTCCTCTTAACTCTAGCATTTCATCCATTGATTCCTACCTTGAGGTCACTGCTTTCTGGCTGAGCAGTTCAGTTTGAGAGAAATGTGTGATCCAACCTGGGGAGAGAGGGCTATTTTAAAGCCAAGACCCAGTCACGAAGGTTAGATCCAAACAAAACCATACTCCTAGTTTTGGACTGTTCAAGTTTATATATTCTGGGGTTTCCAGCACTGTTTTTAGGAACCCTTCCCAATGGCTGAATGAGAAGTGCCAATTCTCCTTGTATCCAGACTACATGTCTCATCCATTCCATCCTCCATAAATGGTTCCCCGTCTTGACTCCCTTTTGTGGCTCCCGATGTTCATGTAGACCAGGCTTTCCAGGAACATTATGACTGTTGGTGGTTTGTCCTGATTTCCTGATAATGGGCCTTGTAGACTTTTGTCTGCATCATCTGGCAGCCATCTCAGGTCCTGGACACTCAGCAGAAACTGAGCAGTCTTCTGGCTGTTCTAACTGGCTTGAACTGTAGGTGAGGGAGTCAGTGGGGTTTTGTGGGCTCCATGGCAATGTGAAGCTACTCAAATCCAGTAGATCTTATATGCATGGTCTTGGTTTTCAAACAAATTTATTTTAGCAGTGCTGGTCAAGACTGCAGTATTCAGACAGGATTGAGATCCTAGCTGAGGGGGAGCTCTTAATTCAACAGAAGAAGGTCAGTTTACTCTCTTTTGCACAAAATGTTTGGTACGGAGGTATCCAGAGAGGAAATGAGTTCAATATGAATTCAGGTTTTCATTGACATCCACAAAGGGAAAGACAGAAGGGAGCGTAGGAAGTCCAAGCAGTGTGGGCAATGAAAAGCCTTTTTAATCTAATACACTGTCTTGAAAAATAAGACAAAATAAAATGTCATAGCGGTTTTGTATGGGAACGCCAACCTGGGGATCTGTGTCCTGGAACAGTACCTCTGAAGAAGACATACAGAACAAAGCAAAGCTATTGCAAGCTCCTACAAACTATTTGCTGGTGTGCTAGTGCTATGCTGCAAGGACTCTTTTGCAATAGGAAGGTTCTTTTTGGTCCCATCCATGACTACTTGCATGGTAAAGCCACAGCATGGTTTGAAGAAAGCCTTAGTGATTTAATTTAGCAGACAGTGTCCTTCCTCACTGTTTCTTCAACAGTGGCAACAGGAAGAAAGCAGAAATCCAATACCTATGGAGCCATTGAGTATTAATGCTCATGTCTCTTGATAGTACCCTCTACAGGAGGAGTGTCTGGCTATGAAAATCTCTAGATTGGGTTGAACTAGCAAATGATGGGATTAGATAAAGCCACAGATCAAGTGGAAACACAACACCACCATTTTTGCTGAAATACTCCAGGCAAGGAAGGGCTGCTTTGAACTGTTAATTTTTCACACGAATTGAACACCAGAGTGGCTAGAGATATGCTGGAAGGAGATATGGGGGGAAAAAAACCACCTGTATGCAGTTACATCAGAGATGTGGGATGGCATTTGCTTTCCTGTGGCAAAGTCCCAGTTATTTTCCACATTATTACTAGATAACACTAAGGTGTGCCTCAAAGTGCTTCCAGACAAAAGTGTTCAACATTTCTATCCAGGCCTTAGTAAAGAAAACTCTCCCTGATGCAGATTTATCTAGTATTACAGGAAATCCCCTGGCTCTGCAGAAGTCAGTATTTCTGCCATTGGACAACAAATTCTGTAAAAAGTATGTCTCAGCCACCACATCTGCATTAAAGCATGACCACCTCTGCACTAGAAAATGCTTCTTCCTTCAAACTCTGTGCTTTAAAGGAAAAGAGGAACTTGATTCACATCAGATTTTAAGTACTGAAATGGCTTGGATTTATATTTTATAAACATGATATTTTGTATTTTATGAAACGATATTTCAAATGGACAAATTATGTGGATTTTTGTTTGAAATTAAGAAAAATTGCAATGAAATTTTAGACATAGATCAAAATGTTTGAAATAAAAATGAAAGCTTTCAAGCTTTCTTTAAAAAGTTCAAACGCAGACAATTTCAGCAAAGCCCACAATCCTGCTTTCCCCATCACTAGATTTTTGGGTGTCAGCACTTTGAATATTTCAGCTTTTTATCGCAATTTATGATGGGAAGCTTTCTGAGATTTTAAAATAAAATTCACAGAATAGGAAAACCATTTCACACCCAACTGTAACACCCTACAGACAGACTGTGTTCAGTTAAAGATGCTAATGTTGTGAAAAACAGATTTCTTCACTGCCTTTGACTTTTGTAAAGCAGACAGAAGTGTGGGATTTGGAGTGATCTGGAGTCAGATCACTCTTCTACATCACCAGCAGAATTGTTTACCAAGTTGGCTTTACATGAATATCTTGTTCACATGTGCTAATAGCCCAAAGGTAATGAGCTTACATCAAGCCAAAGTGTGAAGAAAGTGATGTCTCCCAGGTGTCTTTAGTATTTGTAAGGAGGCCAAAAAACATTAGAAGCAGAATCTACTGAGAAAGTGAACGTAACTTCTCTGAAAACTTCCATGGAAAATGTAGCTGTGTTCTGAGGCCATTATTATGCCACAACAAATAGCATCCATGTTTTGAAAATGCTGTCCATAGATCACTGAGCCGCTTGTTGAAGAAAGTGTGTTAAAAATGCCGAGTGTTTCGGTTATCATCCCTGGGAAACTCTCATGAAAAAATTCTGTCTCAGAAAAAGAGGACAAACCCAAAATTTAACAAATGAAAACTGACTGGGGTAGGAAGCTGATTTACCTGAAAGATGATGCATCCTGAGCTGGAAAATCAGAGCATATTTAAATTAATTTTCATCTCCTCTGTAGAGATCTGTACTTTGAAAGGAACAAATAAAGAGGGAAACCAGTAAGAGAACCCATTTGGCCAACTTTGACTAAACAACTGCTCCTCTAAAATCAAGAGTCAGAATGAGAACTTTATTCAGGACAGCCTGAAGCAAACTCCTCATTAGCAGGGTGAGGTAATTGCTTGAGGATTGGGACCCCAGACAATCAGCCTGATACCTCCACAAATGGCCTTTTGAAGCTTTCCATCTTTCAAGAGAAATGTGGAACCTCTATCTCCTTTTACTAGAGGTTTTTAGATGAACTCCAAACAAGCTGCACTGCAAGTTGGCCTGATGCCACAGTATTACTAACAAAATCTGGCAGGAGGGCAAACAAGCTAACATTAAAAAAGGAAAAAAAAAAAGGTCCTTGTATTATAACAAGTTGATTCTGTTGGAAAATTGCAGTCTATTGTCCTGTGCCAAGAACATCCAAATCAGGTAGATCATTGGCTTTATTTTGCAGGCAGCTTTGATTGTATAAGAATTTAATACTAATGTGTTTGGAGCCATCAGTACAGAGCTGAACTTCCCCCACCATCTTATAATGTCTGGGATCTCAGAGCAAAACACCACTAGACTGTGTCAGGTAGGGGGACAAGGAACAATAGGATTACCTGGCATGAAATCTTTTCCACCATATAGGCCAAGGAGGCCCAGGGCTTATCCCCCTGGCCTTTCCTAAGAGGACCGATCAAATCCTTTGCTGTCTTAGGGATTATGGAAGGAAGGGAGAGTGGTGGAGGACTTTCAGCAATGGATGAGTTAGCCCTGGAAGTAGAGCCAGGGAGCAGGGGGAAATTTTATGATGTAAAATAAGAAGGAAGGTGATATGGCTGATGGCTGGAGTCTGAGATGTTTCATCTGAGGTCCTCCTTGGGTCAGAAGTGAAAGCGGTGTGCTCACATCACAAAAGCCTCTTGCCTGAGTAGCAAAAATCTGGAAAGTCCCAGGGTGAAGAGCAGAGGCAGAAGAGCGGTAGGTGCTTGGTCAGGTTATGGCACCTGAGTAAGATGCTGTCCATTAACTGAATGCAGTTGCTCTCATTGCATGTTAAATGAAAACAAGGTACCCTGTATTTGCCACATGTTGAGGGAAAGTCACAGTGAATAAGGTACACACGAAGGAACAGCCAAATATTGCAACTTATTGGGAGGAAGGAAGCATGTGGGACACGTACCTCCATTCAGGCAGGTCTGGATGGTTATCTATTATCTATCTATGCTATTGCAGGTTGTCTGCTGTTACTACTGCAGTAAACTGGGTAACAATACCCTGTGGATGGTGAAGGCATAGCTGAGCTTTGCAATTTAAGGAATCACGGGATAGTTCAGGATGGAAGGGACCTCAGGGGGTGTCTAGTCCAACCTGCTGCTCAAAGTGGTATAGCTAGCAGGCCAGACCAGCTTTCTCAGAGCTTTATCCAATCTGGTCCTGAAAATGTCAAAGGACAGAGACTGCACAACCTTTCTAGGCAATTTCTGGCACACCGGATTTCTCAAAATAATTAACACTTCAGTGCTGAGTTCAGGACAGAGTTTACTTTGCTCATGTTGTAACTTCTTTAACACCTTTTGCTGTGTGTAGAAGGAAGGCATGGGATGCTCAGGGAGGGATGTGGACCCTCCCCAAATGTCTCCTGTGAACCTGTGCAGTGCTGGGTGAATGCTCCAGCCAACAGACTTGAAAAGCCTGAGCAACTTCTGATTTCTGCCAAAGTGGGAGGTGCGTGTGACTCTTGCTTCCTGCCAAACTCCATCGGCATCTTTCCCTGGTTGTTACTTCATCTGGCCAACTGCTCCGGAGCACAGTTTGGCTGTACTCACTCTGACACTTTTATCTGATTGGGTTTCATTCCTGGCACAGTTGTGGGGCTGCTGGGTGACCTGGGGTAAGTCATTCCATCTTGGTAAAATGGGTGTGGTGGTCACCATGGTCTTGGGAGCACGCAGAGAGATGGACTGTGGATGCACTGGGGTAATGGGGTATGACATTGGGACCTCTGCTTCTGGTTGGTGGCATGAGACAGGCTGGGGAGACAGAGGACAAGCGGATTTATAGGGATTGCAATAGGAAGAGCCCAGATGATGAACTAGGGATTTTCCATGGCTAAACTACCCTTTGAGTGGCATATGTCTGCTGCATCCTGATCTCCTAAATCAAGTCTGTTCTTCTTCCCCATCCTCCCAGAAATGTGACTCCTGTCAACTGCACTTGGGCTGCCAGGCTGAGGTTTGCTCTGTCTTGTAAACTTCTCTCTGACATGTAAAACCCACAATAATTTACCCTATCCCAGCCTCATCCTCTAATGGGTATAGTCAAGTCATTAAGACTGCTTTCCTTGTGGAGCAGGAACATGAGCTGAGTGATAGAGGGGATCACTTTTATAGGCTGGCTGGGACCCTGTTCCCATCCCATCTACACCCTAAAAGACTCATCTTTAGGCAATTCTAGCACGCTGAGTAGCTTTCTTACAATGGGGACTGGCTATCTGTCTAAATCTCCCTCTCTGTCTCAGTTGTTACTCATTCTTCAGCAACGTTATACTGTGAGATATTAATGTACCAAATTATCTCTACTGCAGTTGTGAGAAAAATTCCTATTTGTGAGTTGAGAGCCCATTGTACAAAGAGCCGTATAAATGCATTTACCTTGTAGAATCTTAGCGTTGGTCTGTGTGCACCCTGGTCTACATATGTTTGTGGCTGGACATGAAGGACTCTTCTCAGATCAGGAAGTTAAAACTTGAACATGTTCCCAGGGCAGTGAAGTGAATATAGTTGTACCTGCAGCTCCCTCTTTCACTGTATCAGTCTCTTGTGTCTGGTAAGGCTTGAGCTCTTTTGATCTTTTGATCTCCCCTAATTTGTTAACTAGATTTTGCTTTTTTTTTACCTGACTGCTTTAATACAGGAACTTTTTTTTTTTTTTAAAAATACATTTTCACTATGAATTGAACTGAAATTGGTCAGTTCAAATAAAACTAACTGAATAGAGGGAGAACAATTTGGCAGACAGGCGGATATGCACAACCATGCACAGGATATGTGTTCACAAAACCCTTCTTTTGTTGGGAAACCATATCACAGGACAGCCAGCAGCTTCAGTGCAGTAATTCAGCAAACCCATTAGGAGAAGAGGCACTAGGATTTGGTTATTTTTCTGTCAAAACCATATTCCTACAGGTATGAAAGTACTCTCTTCCCAGAAATCTTGATGAATGGAAAGCCTCTCCTCAGCCAGGCTGATGCTCTTAAAATATAAATATCACTTGAAGGGTATAAAGGGGAGACAGCCTGAATGTCAATGAGTGGAAATGACCTTTCCCTGATGAGGCTCAGTGTATCTGTTCAAGTTTGTGGATGCAAAAAAAGATCCAAAGTCTTATCCTGCTGAGGCAGGGAAGGCAAAGTGTGTGTGTATGTGCATATGTGAGTCCAAGTACGTGTCCAAAATATCTAGGTGGCACAGAGTCCTGGCTGCAGCCTCCAGTCTGGATTTTCTTGAAGAGACATTAAGGCACCAGGATTATGTGTTTGTGTAAGAAAAAGAAATGGAGAAAGGGTGCTTTGTTTTATTATTTTTATTAAAATAAAAGGGAAAAACATATCATGTTAGGAAATTAGGAAAGTGTTTAAATTTATTTCTGGAACGGAGCACCTTGCCCAAAATTCACTCTCAATGTGGAAAGCGTAGCTTTCACTGCAGAGCTTGTAAATTAGAAAGTGGAGGGGAAAAATGAGCTGTATCACAATGGTGGACCTCAGCCTAGAGAATTTACCTTGCCGTGATTCAGCAGGAGGAGATCCCAGAGTGACAGACATGAATGGTGCTGTGGCAGAGACAACTAAAAACAGTCCATGTCCCAGAGTAATGCCAGAGAGATGCCAGAGGCTGCCTTCACCGCAAGGTTGTTCTGGACTTTAGGGTTGCTGTAGGGCATCTCCATGTGCAAGGCAGCTAAACTTCAAGTTGGAACAATCACTGATACGCTCTTGCCCCTGCTGCCCCTAGTTGGACATAGTTGCAGTCTTTTGCAGGAATATGCCTCTGGTTCACAGCCCTGAAAGCAGCTTTTCATATAAGGACTCGGAAGAGATTACAATTTGAGTCTTATTGCTGTGGACACCTTCACTTTTACTGGGCTCTTCCAGCAGTAGACTACAATCAGGATCCTGGTAAGCCATTTGTCATGACATTTCCTAACGAAGTCAATCTCTCTATCAGTGCACCTTCAATGTGTGTCTGTTCCCCATCCTCCTCCCCACTTTCAAACCTTTCAAAAATCAGTTAGGTAATTTGTACAGCAACGTCCAGATCATCAAACAAAGTAGCTCAAAGTGTCAAAGATGCTGAGTGTAGAACCCATAGACAAGATGAGATGAATGCATAGTAGAAGTCATAATTTTTCTCACCATAGCTCTGCTAGAGGCATCTGTTTCTCTGACTGCACAGCTAGAGAAGCATGGGCCATTAACACAAGAAGGGACCAGCATTGGCAGTGTGGGTGTCTACATGCTGTCGATATTGCCTGAAGTTCCTATAAGTGCTGTGGAAATTAGCAGCTGAGGAAAGGAGAGAAAAAAAGACGCAGATTAGTATCTTAGTGCAGTCAAGGGCATCATGTAAGCTCAGCCACAGTACCGACATACAGTGGATCTCTACATTAGGAAGAATTACTTTACTGAAAGAGTGGTCAGGCACTGGAACAGCCTGTCCAGGGTAGTGGTTGAGTCACCTGCCCTGGAAGTATTTAAGAAATGTGTAGATGTGGCACTTCAGGGCATGCTTAGTGGCTGAGATTGTAGGGGTTTTGTGTGTGTGTGTATTCTGTGATTCTGTGACTCTCTGAGGAATGCTATACTGCAGCATATGCCTTGATGTGAGTTAGCATTTATCTGGAAACCAGGGAAGAAAATCACAAAACCTAAAGGAGTATTTGGAATCTTGGGGACAATTGGTTTTCCACTCTTGTTCTGAAATTGTTTTCATCCCATTATATGGCCCAGCCCTACACTGCGCACTAACATTGCACCTCATCTTGGAACAGAAGAGCAAATGTGAGAGAAAATACAACAATTGAAACAGAAAGGGAAAAAAGAAAGGATGCTTTTTCAGATAATTGCTCTGGCCTCACACTCTAGCAGAGCTGTGCTTGGCACAAAGTTGGGCAAAGATGGCTTTGTGCCCGCTCCTCTAGCCACCTCAAGTTGGTCTGGCACTCAGAGGACCTCCAGACTGGCCTCTAGGGAGCAATAAATTATGCTCACAACTATCTTCAGCTCCCTCAAGGGTTGCTGCAGCAGCCGAGGACCCATTGAGCACAGTGAACACAGTGATTCACAACTTCACAGACATGAAAGAACCCTTGGATCACAGAGCTTGGTGTCCTGGATAAGGACATTTTCTTTCTCTTCCTCCTTGTGCCTGTTTTGGGCAGTCTCCAAAGTCACTGATGAACTGCAGAGAATATGAGCATGGGTGTGAAAACCTGGTGCCACTGACAGCCTTTTGGCAACAAAAATGGGATGACCTGAGGTGGCCATGAAAATCATGCCATTCGCACTTGAGAGGATGAGAAGCAGAAAGGTGGTCCTTTTCATAGTGTGCCATGAAGATGTGGACCTCCCTGAACAAAAACATTCCAGAATGTCTGAAAAAAAAAATGCCTAGAGAAGAAATGCCCCTGCCAAGTTATTGATCAAAAGCTATGGCTTCCTCTTCGTGCAAGAGGGCCTAAGACTGAATGGGCTGGTGCCTGGAAGAGTATTCAAAGAAGTACCATCTTGTGTTTTCCCTCTTTGTATTTCTCCTGAAGGATCTGCTATTGGTTAGAGCTGCAGACAGGATATGGTATAAACAAACATTTCATCTAACTCAGTACGGTCCTTCTTGTAACCTTGTCTCCAAAGCCCATAAACCCACAGCCCACCGCTGTAGAAGCTGGGACATATGGCGAATGACCGTGAGGGAACTAGATCTCAAAGAACACCCTGCTCATTGCAGGAGGTTTGGATTAGATGACCTTTAAAGATTCCTTCCAACCCAAGCCATTCTGTGATTCTATGACACAGACAGAGTCACAAGTCTCATCATCCCACAATCATTTGCTAGAGGAGCATGGGAAGTGCTGGTGTAGCCTTGCTGAGACAGAGCCAGGGAGGTCGGGGTACATGTGAGGCTGCCATGGCTGGAGCAGGGCTTCTCCTCTTGGGCTGCCTGTGCAATGGGGAGGGGGAGCTGGGGAGGCTCATCAGTGTGACCCAGATGGCTTCCAGATGTGGGGGAGACAAACAGGAGGGCTGGGCAAGGGTGAGTCATGTTTTTTGCTAAGCAGGGATTGGAAAGAGGTTACAGAGAAGCACACAAGTCTCTGTAGAAGACATGATGAGCACAGTGAAGAAGTGCTGGTGCAGGAAACAGTCCTTTGAACCCACCTTGTACCTGTATGGAAAATGTTTCATCTCTATGCTCCCCAGCACCCACAAAAAATCAAGTACAAATGGAAATTTTAATTTTAAAAGGGCTTACACTTTCTAAAATGCAAGACTTTGGCTTGTTTTCCCAGGGGTCACATGGCTCAGCTCCTATCTCCTCAGAGATGGGAATGCAGTTTGCCACAGATGTCCCTCTCCTGAAGGACTAACAGTGACATGCTCCTGCAGGAAGCCAGACAGGGGACTCACTGTTTCCTCTCTGGGCTCCTGTGCCATTTTAAGACAATTTCTTCCACCCCACAGAGAGAATTATCTTGGTTTGGGGCAGGAGTCAGCAACAGAAGAGCAAATGTCCAGCAGCTACACTTGATTCCTGTCCAGGAGAGTTGGGACAGGAAGAGAGTTGGGACATTCAGAGCCTCATAGCTCTGAATGCCAACTGTAGGGCATCTAAGTAGAAACACCATAGTGGTTCATCTCCGAGATCCATCATTTACCTTCCCCAAACACATTTTTCTAGATCTTCCTCTACATACTGGATTCTGGCTTTCAATCTTCCAGATATGCCTTTGGTGGTTATGAAAGAAAAGTCTTTGTATCCTATTTTTGTCCCCTGTAAAAGCCATTACTTAGCCTTTGGGTTGGTGAGGATATTGTGCACAAAGAGATAAAGTAATTCCAGGATAGAAGGTCCTTTCTTAATGGCAACCTGACAGTAACATGCTTCAGGATACAGCCACATCTGGTGTTAATTCATTCAGTGACTTGCAGTGAGAGTTGTGTGCCTTTTTTTTTTTTTTTCCCAGTGATAATAGAACTAAAATTATACAGAAATTCAGGGAATTTCAGGGAATTTTTTCCTCTGAGAGAAAACCAGTGTGATGGCTTTTTTAAAAAAGAAAAAGAAAAAAAAAACAGCATTTGGAATTCTCTATTTCAAAAAGATTCTTTGTATCAGCACAGAATTTAAACAATTCTCTGCAAGTATTAAATAAGCTGAAAACAAAACAAAGCACCATAGAGTGAAACAAAACATCCAGAGTTGCTGGATACAATAAAGCATCCAATAAAGCAATAAAAATACAATATTCTTCGTTCCGCACAATAAAAATGGAAACAAGTATCTCTTTTGGTTTGATGCTAAGCTACTCCACTTTTCTAGCATTTCAGCTAGAGCTCTGCTCTTTTCTTTGTAGCAAAGATGTGGAATTTGAAGAATAAAGGTATCTTTTGCTAGCACAGAGAGGACGGGGCAATAGGGTTGAAGGGAGCTGCACACAAGAACTCTCGTCTCAAGCTCAGAGCATCCCTATAAAGAGCTACTAATCAAACAAGTACAGGTATAGAAATTTTTGTGTGTCAAATCTGACCTGTAGATAAATGGAATTTCACTCTCCAGGCAGCAGAACGAATTTCCCCCAAGCCTCCCTGTTTCCTGTGAGATTGCAAGATGGAGCAGCACAGACCCAGTGGAAGTGGGTGGCAGAAGATACAGATGTATTTTTTACACAGTGCTGTGTAGATCTTACTGGGAACACAGTTAGATCTTACTGGGAACCACATCCCTTCACCTTTTGCTTTATCAAATTACTTCTGGTTTTGGGACCAGCTGCTGAGTGTGCAGAATTTGTCATGACACAGAAATCTCACTTCCTTAGTTTCCTCCTCTCTTCAATTGGAATAAACATCATCTTTAAATACCTTATCTACTAGCACTGTCCTCTCTCCTGTGAAGTGGCTGTCTTTTACTACCTTTCCAAAACAGCCAGGCCCATGAAGAATGATGCAGTCAGTACCCACAGAAACCTGGGCTTTTGGTAGCAAGGTCTGAAATGCTATTGCCTCTGTTTTACAGATAGGGAATGAAGAGTTATAGAAAGTAAAGTTCAGCTAAAAACCTGGCCAAGTTCTGGTCTGTATTTTTTTCCCACTAGACAGACACTTCTGAAAGCCTAAAGCTAGTCTCCAAAAAACTTTATACATTGGGCCTTAGAAGGGTCTTGGGCTGGGCATATTCAGGTCAAAGAAATTTGGCTGAGGAGGTAACAGAGACTGGAGGATCTTTAGGACTTACACTCAGATCTCCTAGGAATTTTTCCACCAGCTGAAAAATGTGCCCTTTCTCCCTCTGGAATGCTTCTAAATGCTAAATAAAACAGATGCCACAGAAGACCTTATCATGATTGCATTTCTCTTTGAGCAGTACTTATGAAACAGAGCAGTCATTGCTTCCAAAAAGGGGATACAGGAAGGGAGGTTTCTAACCTGCTTGCATGAATGAATACTCTACCCACCATTAAGCTAAAGTAGTTAACAGTGATGAAGCTTTTCCCAGTCCCAGGAAGAGGCATGCTCCAGGAATGCAAAATATTCTTGAACTTAGAATTGTATTTTCCCATCCATGCGTAATTTCAATTTCTGAGCGTGTGGAGAGATGGAGCTAGTATGTATTTTCTGGCCTGAAAAAAATTCTGTGCCTGTTGATGTGCTCTGAGCAATTCACAAGCATCTGGGAAAATCCTCTCAGCTCTAGTGGAACAAGAACAACTGTAGGGTTGGTTTGAACTCTCTGGCAAGAAATAAGTTGAGAAGTGAAGAGCCCAAGAGTGTGATTCTCTACTGAATACAGAGCAGCTTCTAAGGAGGAGCTGGAAGCAATTCAGACCTTCAGCAGAGCTCTGGAGGCCTAAGAGCCCGGCTTGTAGCCCAGTGCTCATATCCAGTTCATGTTTGAGCAGGCTATAATGGAAAACAGCAGCCACTGATAAGTAACAATGGCCACACTAGCTCTTAGCCTGAACAATAGGAAGGTTTGCACAAGCTACTGCTCTGGCAAGTCCTGACTCCCAGGGACACCAGCTACCTGGCAGTTTCACTGGTAGCAGAAGCAGAGCGTCTGAAATGTTCGTTAAGAGGCAGTGGATGAATGAACAGCAAGACCCTGAAAGATCTAAAGGGCATTGGCTGGCCCATGGGACCCTACCCCCTGAAAGCAAAGGCATGGCTTTGCAGCTAAAAATGACAGGGAACAGTATAAGAAGCCAAGACTAATGGCAATGTCCACCGACCACTTCAGCAGCATCATGACCCAGAGCTCTCACCTCTCCTGCTAGGGATACCTCCTTGTAGATATGGGGTGCTGTTTTAGCTGCTGATGGGGCAGGTCTACAGAAGGGTCTTATGGAACGAGAGAGGCATAGGCCATCAGACCAACAATTGCAATTGTGCACAGACCAGACCAGACAAAATCACCAAGTGCCTCCTGTATTAATCCCATGTCCATGGGGATTTGAACTATTGCAGTCCGCATAGTCCTTCAGAGCTCACCTTTTGCGTGTTGCAAAGGGCATGACCACCATGTAAACACAGACCTATGTGATACAAATTTGGGGATGGAGATGTAGTTGCAAGACTCTGACCAAATCTGTCTATCCTTTTTCTCAAACAGAAACAGTTTGGTGATTTTTCATGCACCTCGCATCTTTGAATTCAGGGGTTTTCATTATCTGGTTTTGAAATAATACTAACAATGATGCTGAGCAGCTTCTGAAAGGAAAAAATGTTTCCCTCTGTCACTTACCTACAGGCAAGTTTGTTTCTGTACAGAAAGTTGTGAAAAGATCAACTTTACACTGGAGTCTTACTCCATACTGAGGGATTGGTTTTGCCTGGGAGTGCATCTCCAGTTTGGGGAGATTAATTTTCTGGAAGGTGTTTCTGACACAGCTGGATGCAAGAAACATTTCAAGAGGAAGCCTGATTTCATGAACTTTACGGTGCAGATTAGCAGAGGATTTGGTTGGCATTCCTGGCCTAATCCTAGAAGTGCTTACGCGGGCTTTGTGCTGGCTGCTTGCACTGGATTTGGAAAATTGGATTGGACTCAGAAGTATGACATGTTATTCCAGCTCTAGTCTGCTGAAAGGAATGTGGAGAAGCTTGCTTACCCTGCCTCAGTTTCCCCTATGCAGAAGAGCCTCATTTGGAAGATGTTTTGTGCTTTCCAGATTAAAGAAAAAATCCTTAATTAGTCAGCCAGCAAATCAGTCATACTACCGTTCTTAAATTAAGTAAGGATCTACTGCTGAGTCTGCATGAAGAGCTGTGCCCATATTTGACCAGTTTGCTTTTTTCTTTACGTAAGTCCCCTAGTGCACTGCTGCTTACAGTTAAGACTCACGTTGGCGGGTGACCCTCATTGATGAAGAGCACAGAGCCTCTTGCTACATTGCCCAGCCTGTAGCAATCTGTGCTTGGCCCCTGGCTGCAGAGGAATTTCTCAGCACGTGACATGTGTGGCTCCCTGCTCAGATTTATTGAAGCAGTGGTGGTGGGAAGGCATTGCAGCAAGAGACAGTGTTTCTGATCTTTACCCCAGGGAGAGCAAGAAAATAGCACAGGAAAGAGACTAAATATACACCTGGAATGATTGGCCTTTTCCCTGCTGATGCCTCTAGCACTCAGTGAAAGCACATGTATGCGTTTAAAACTGTTTCTTATTGGCACCATTGGCTGAAGAACTGCTGAGTTTTCCATCCACTGAGGATTGTAAATTATTTCAGTCTCTTGCTCAGAAAAAAGAATCACACTTCCCGAGAGTCTGTCTCTATGGCCCATTACAAGAATATGGGGCTGCCAAAGCAGCTCCACTCCGAGTCTTGAAGAGAATGGTCCTGGAACCAGCTACTTTGATGTCAGTGAAGGGATCTTTCTCCAGGCATTACAAGGCTCACTGCTTTCCACCTGCAGCGTGATGCAAAGGCTGCTCCATGTAGCCAACAAGGAGCTGGCAGGCAGCAAGACTTGCATCAGCAGCCTAGGGATCCTGATCAATGGGACGGCAGCATTTCGCATTTGACGTTGATCATCTACAGACACCCTCACAACATGGATCTTCTTCACCCTGTTTTCTGCTGTTAAGGATAGCTCCAGATGTTCTTCGTGTCCACTGGGAAGAGCCTGTACAGTAGTCTGTTCATACAGCAGCACAGGGCCTTAATCTGTGATACCAGGGTTTTTTCCCTGTGCATGAGATTCACAGTCGTGAGGAGTGGATTGCTTGCACAGCCATTCTCCCTGCAGTCCCCTCTGGTGGACACAACATGGAGACTTCAAGACAGCATGTTTTTGCCCCTTTCAGCTCTCCATTTTCCCATTCCCTGCTTGACCCTCTTTGGAAATTATTCTATCACAGAATGAGGAGTACAGGACCTTCTATGGCCGTTGGGTCCCTCACTCTTTCCCAAAGGAAGGGATCAGCTCTGCCCAGAACAGCCCTGAGCATGAACCATCATGCTCTAAATGACTTGTTGACAGGGGAAATCCAGGCTGGGCTGGAGATCTGAGGCGAGACCCGTGCATTGTTCAAGCCTGGCAGTTAAACAACACACTGGCTTTGTGCTGGCACCCTTCACAGGGTGACTTTTTTTTCCCCCAAGTGAGTTTATGGCTCAGCCAGAGACACTAATACTATGCCAGCATTTTAACAAGGCTTTCCTATAAATATTTCTCTTTTAGTTTATGAAAAAGACAGTGTCTACTCAGATGGAGGGGAAGAGAAATGCTGGGGAAATCTATTTGTTTTCCCATTTAAGCAAAACCACACATCCTTGTAATTATAACCAGGGAGGGAAGCAGCATCCTCTGGCAATCATGTTCCTCCTAATGTGCTTTTTTGCTGGAATTATTTATGTCCTGTTAGTGGGAAATATACAGAGTATGGTGATAGTAGAGAACAGCCTTCAACTTCTGTAATGTGAAATGATTCCCATTTGTGGCTAAAAAGCCCTAGAAAAACAAATAGAAAACAATTGGTCTTACAGTTTGTCTGAACATCTGTAGGATTACATTAGAACTGCTGATTGGAAAAAAAAAAATCTGTACTGTTTTCCAAATATTTTACTTATTTTTCAAAATCCTTATGCTATGTGCATTTGTTGCGGGTTTTGGGGGGAGTTGTGTTGGTTTTTTGTGCGGTTTGGGTTTTTTTTGAAAACTTTAAGCTAGTTGCATAGGTTGCTATGGGAAAACTAAAAAGATAAGTTGATTATGACTATTTCCAGTATTTCTCAAGATGGGTAATGTGTGCAAAGATTTCAAAACAATTGAAACCCAGAAATACCTACAGTGATTTCACGTAGGATGTGAGTATCCAACTCTACGACTGGTTACATGATCATCTCATTATTTGGCATGATTTGCCTTCTAGCAACTCCAGGAGACAAAAAAACTATCTCGCTTACAGACCACTGAGGTCCAAAGAAGGGGAAAGCTGGATTTTCAAAAAGTATTTGCAGGACTAAGGTATGAGGCAAAGCACTTGCTGAACATTTGCGATGTATTGATGCCCAGCTCCCATGTCAATCCATGAGGTCAGGAAAGTAGGCACAAGGAGGATTAGAAAAAGCCCACCATGTTTTGCTTCAATTTCTAGATATGTAGGTGAAATTATTCTTCCCTAATATCATCTCTAATAGATCAAAGTCCATCTGAATCTACACTTCAGTGTTCTCTCTGTAATCCGGGAGAGGTACTTTTGACAGATGTGCTACCACACCTGGGTTACCCCTGGTGTAGAGGGGATAAACAGCTGTAGGGAGTTGTTGCTCTCTCTAAATTTATAAAAAATGGACATCCACACAACTGGCTTAGAGCTGGCTATAAGCAGATCCCATCCTGTGATATATTTTTCTTCAAATAGAGAATTGTATTTTCGATAATTAATTACACCAAGATTTCCTTTAATAAACTTTCAAGTTCTAAGCTCTATTTCCACAGAGTCTTACTAATTTCTTGTATCATCAGGTTGATTTTATCTTTGTTCCATTTGATGGGAATTTTCCACACCGGAAAAAAACCCAAACAACTAGAACTAACAATGACAAGAGAAACCCTGCAGACAACTGATGGCAAATTTCCTACAGCCTGGTCTTTCTGAAGCATCTGGCTGTGACTTTGAGAAGCACTTTAACAGTTTAACCCTTTTCAAGTATGCACACACTTTCTATACTAAACAAAATTATAAAAATACATTTGTCTTCTGGAGGAGAGGCAACCTGTAACTACAGATTTTTATTTTTTTTTTCAGTAAATCAGCAAAGGAAATTCATAGGGTGATCCGTGTGTTTTATGAATTTATTACCAGTGGATCCAGGCTCCAAAATCCCAAAGTCTGTGTGCTTGCATCCCAATTTTATGTTGTTCTTTTTATAGCAGAAGGGCTGGTTTTAGGCAACATCTATGTAGCTTTGAAGCATTGTCTCTGGAGCGTCCATGACCACAGGACAGACAGCTTCCTGCCCATCTCCGGTGCATATGACTGCCTGGCAGCCTGCCAGCAAGTTGCAGGCAGTCCCAGAGAGTGCAACAGGCTGAAGCTCAACGCGTGGGAATGTTGGATCTCAGGGTTGGGAGTCAAACAACTCTTGACACTTTGAGTCAACCAACGTTATCTTGCAGGCCTTATAGACTTGGGCTGCTCCAGTGATTATGACATGAGAAAGCAAGGACTTCTTCTTTTATTTATTTATTTTTATGGCATTGCAATAGGTTTGATGGTTTCCCCCAGTCTCTTTTCTGCAGTCTGGTGGAAATGAGAACTGTTAAAACCATTAGAAGGAAGCCTGGTCTCCTCTGATAGTGCATTCAATGACTGCTTGGCATCAACATTTAGTAAAGGACAAAAATCCTCCAGAATGAATTCACCAAGAGGAAATCATGTCTGGCTAACCTGATAACCTTCTATGAAGGCATAGATGAAGGGAGGGGATGGATGTTGTCTACCTTGACTTCAGCAATGCTTTTGACACTGTCTCCCACAGCATCCTTATAGGTAAGCTTAGGAAGTATGGATTAGATGAATGAACAGTGAGTCGGATTGATAACTAGGTGAAAGACAGAGCTCAGAGGGTCGTGATCAGTGACACAGAATCTAGTTGGAGGTCTGTAACAAGTGGGGTCCCCCAGGGATCAGGACTGGGTCCAGTCCTTTTCAATATTTTCATCAATGACCTGGATGAAGGAATGGAAAGTACCCTCAGCAAGTTTGCTGATGATATAAAACTGGGAGGGGTGGCTGACACATCAGAAGGCTGTGCTGCCATACAGTGAGACCTGACAGGCTGGAGAGTTGGGCAGAGAGGAACCTGATGAAATTCAACAAGGGCAGGTGTAGGGTCCTGCATCTGGGGAGGAACTACCCCATGCACCAGTACAGGTTGGAGGCTGACTTACTGGAGAGCAGCTCTGAGGAAGAAGACCAAGGACTCCTTGTAGAAAACAGGATGACCATGAGCCAACAATGTGCTCTTGTGGCCAAGAAGGTCAACAGTATACTGCAGTGCATCAGGAAGAGTGTGACCAGCAGGTTGAGGGAGGTTATCTGGCCCCTCTACTCTGCACTGCTGATGCCCCGTCTGGAGTACTGTGTCCAGTTCTGGGCTTTCCAGTTCAAGGACAGGGAACAACTGGAAAGGGTACAACAGAGGACCACAAAGATGTTTAGGGGCCTAGAACATTTCTCTTACGAGGAAGAGCTGAGATACTTGGGTCCTTTTAGTCTGGAGAAGACTGAGGGGGTATCTGATCAACACCTATAAATGCTTAAAGGGTGGGTGTCAAAAGGAAGGGATCAATCTTTTTTCACTGGTGCCCAGAGAGAGGACAAGAGGAAATGGGCACAGACTTGTACATAAAAAAAATCCCTCTAAACATGAGGAGGAACTTCTTCAAGGGTGGCAGCGCACTGGAACAGGCTGCCCAGAGAGCTGTGGAATCTCCATCTCTGGAGACATTCAAAACCCACCTGGACAAGTTCCTGTGCAACCTGCTCTAGGGGGACCTGCTTTGGCATAGGGTTCTCCAGAGGTCCCTTCCAACCCCATATCATTCTGTGATGACCATCTTGTAGTTGGAGCATTTATAATGTTTCTTGTGTAGATTCTCCAGCCTCTAATATGGTGGTGGAGGTCACAGCACAGCCGTTTCCTATTTGTCTATTACACCATGTCTATTACAAAGGGGCTGAAGATTTAAAATTATTGGGTAGCTACTGGATAGAAGGTCAAATACAAACACATCCTCACAGACATCCCTCCAAATGCACATGGTATAGCTCAGCAATAGAAATTACTTGTAGCACGGCCACATTCTAAGGCCATGAATAAATTTTGAGAGTTCACAAGTAATTATCTTATTATTTTTGTTGAAAAGTATGGAGTATTACATATCAATATTTTTCCCCAGAATGTGTTTGCTTTGAGAAAGATGTCAACATGAACATTACTTGAAAAATAATATAAATATTTTTGCTTCAAGAAAAACGTAGATGTTATTTCTCTAGTTGCAAGTGTCTTTTTGTCTTGGAATGTAAAGTAATAGTGCAGAAATTACATATTATGGTCTAAACTGCAAAAAGGTGATTCCTAATTATTAAAACGAAATTATTTAGATTCAAATTTGTTTTCCCCACTGGCTGTAGTTCAAGGTTTTTTTTGAGAGTTTTCTTCATTTCAAGTGGGGAAAATATTTCAATATCTCCAAAATTTTTCAGAAACTGTGAAAGTCACATTTTCTCCTGCATTACTTCCCACAGATAAGCAACATGTAGAGACATCATGAGAAAAATGGTCATCCAAAGTCTCATGACAAGAAATAGAGGTTATGTGCCCACATGTCCTCCATCCCATGATCCTTCATCCTGGTTTGCTGAACCCCATTGTCTCAAAGACCTACAAAAACTCTTGTATTCATCTGGATGATTAGTTGTAGGTTATGACAACTTGCTGCAACTGTTGAATGTTATGTTAATCTTACAGGAAAGGATTCTGAGTTTAGGAGGGAGATGTTTGTAATATGTATGTATTGATTACAAAGAACTCTTGGGCTGCACCCCATAGGCAGCTGCATTTCATTGTAAAGAAAGTTTATTTTTTTCCCCCAAATCTGCCCTGTTGGTTATTATAGAAGGTAAGGTGTACATGTGGTACAGTTCTGTGAAGAAACCATTGTGTGAGTTACTTTACCTCTCTGTCTTTCAGCCTCCATACCTGTAAAATGGGTCCAATATTACTAAAGGTCTTTTGCAAGGTGTTTGGAGTTTCTCCTGCTTCAGTGATAAGATTTGGTTTTCTAATCAATGACTGTGAGAAAGAACAGAGAGCATGAACTCCAGCCTGGAATAAATAATTGCAATATACCAGCACTGGGCACGGACAGTGTGAGAAATACACTTCAAATGAAGTCACCTAAACGTCAGTTAATACCATTCTCCTGTGTATCATCGCCCAGATTGGACGTGATGGGAAAACATTCCCCACCCTAGCTCTCACAGGCTGGTCAGAGATAACAAACTCGTATCCCAAGGCTTTTTGGTAACATCATATCAGTGTGACTGGGTTGGTACTGTTGTTCTCAAAGGGCTGAGAGAAGATGACCACATCTGTTATTCTTACTGCATCCAGGCCACACTGCAGAGCCCAGTGTGGAGAGCTGGCTCTTGGAAACCATCTCTGTTCATGATTAGAACTATTTTCTTTAGAAAATACTTAATAGCCAGCATGGATTAATTTTTCCTCCCCTGTAATCGAGGTTAGTTAACATTTGCATGTGGTAATCTTTTTCATAAGTTCCTGGACATAAATCACTCATCAAAGAGAGTCTGGTGGCTTTGGAACAGAGAACAGTCGTCTAAAACACCATTGTGCGGGCCAAAGGTTGTGTGTGCTCCTCTCTCCCCGGTTGCAAATATCAGCAGAAAAATTAGTCTAGCTCTCATCTATGGCTGGGTAAGTGTAGATAACTGGCATTTCTGAAGAGGTGGTGTTGGAATTGGAGGGCTGGTGTAAGGGGCTTTGGGGTCACTCCGATTTTGTGGGAGCTTGAGTAAACCCTACTCTGATGAAAGCACCAGTCTGGAAAGAGTGTGCAATGATAGTGAAAGTCACTGGGATTGTATTAGTCTGGGAATTACAGTCTGTCTCTTGTCCAAATGCAAACTGATCATGAAGCAGACATTGAAGGTAACCACTCTGACCTAGTCACCAGGTACAAAGTTTATGTTTGAAAACCAAACAGCAAAAAAAGTGACATCATCCATCTGGGCTGTTTGGGCAGATTTTTTAACCATAACAAAAATTGCATGCACTTACTTAGGCTATTGTTTACATGCACTGGAACAGGCAGGAAAGTTATTCCAAAGTAACCAAAGGTATGTATTTGAAAAAAATTCACTGTATATCATTAAGGCCTTTCCTGTAAAAGGGGTTAGGGAGGTCCACTGCATGAGCTAAACCAGTTGATACTTTCACCTTGAGTGGTATGGTACCACACAACTTTCTCCTGTGCTCTCTACAAGCAACTCCATCCACACTACTCTGGTATAAGCTTGTGGCCAAGGGAACAGACCACAGATAAACAGCCCCTTATATAATTAAGGAACAAGACAAGAAATCTGGAGGCTTTTGCTCATGGAGGTGGGAGCCTCTCCACCACACAGTAAAAGGAATAATGGACCCTTGGAGTACTATGCACTGGTGGAATCACACAGAGAATGAGGGACACTTCATGCTCTGGCAAAGCCTCTGACAAACATCAGCAAGTCAGGGAAGTTTGGTCTGATTATGCTAAACCGGCAAATTCACAGTTTTTTCCTTTATGAGTTCCTCTGAACTACTAGTAAGCTTCAAATTGCTTATCTTATAATGATTACAGGACATTTAAAAATACCTGTGGGACCTCCCAGGAAAGTATGTACCATATATGAAGTCTGTTTTGCTCACAGGATCTCAGCACATTATGGTGACCTTGGCAGGTGGATCATATCCCAGGAGATCACACTCATATCCATTATTTTAAGCCCCGTAAGCATCACAGAAGAATGGATGTTGCCTTCACCTGGTCAAAGATTTGAGCTAGTCCAACAAAAACCTGTTCAGCTGGAACTCAAGGAGCAATAAAACACATGTTATTGAGGCACGAGACCTAGTTCTGGCCTAGCTTGCTGTGCCTATTACAGTTCCACTCCACTAACTAGGCAGAGAGCTACTAAAACATAACCCCAAGTTTATTATGTTAAATCTGTAGTAAATCTGTCATGGCCATTCAGGCACTAACATATGACTGTGGAAAATATGTTGGCTTATGATTTGATAGCAGCAGATGGGCACTTTGCTATTGTTTCATCATCGTAAACTACAGGGAAACACTTAGTTACGAGGATCCAAACTCTGCGGGACAGATCTTTGGCTGGTGTAAAGTGGCCCAGAGCCAAGGAAATCCATGGAGCTCCATCAATATAAACCAGCTGAGGACCTCATCCTGCACTTCCAATTGCCATCTCAGAAGGAGGTAAGAAGGGCCATCCTGGCTTAGGTTGCAGGATCATCTAACTCAGTGTCCTGTCCCTGACAGATATAAATTTTAGCAAAAAGTGGAAGAATGGAACAAGGGTGGCCCTTTTTTAAGACACAGGTTTCCAGCTTTTGACCACTACTGAGTTAGGGACATCCTATGCCAATTTATCACTTTTAATAGTCACTGATGGCTTTATCTCCATTATTTCTTCTGTTCACTTTGGAAATGTCATTCATACCTGTTACCCAAAAAATGTCATGCAAGAATGCATTCGACAACAAAATTTTGCAGTTTATGCAAAAACAATCCTTTTGTGTGTTTTAAAATTATAACCTTTACATTTTTCTTGATTTGTGGGAAGGGGTGGATAACACTCTACTCTTCTTGTCACCCATGGTTTGGTGAACATCTAAGATATCCGTCTATCTACCATAGGCTATCAGATAGATATCGATCATAGTCAGTCATGGCTTTTTCAGGGTGGACAGTCCCTGTCTACCTACATCTTATTTCTCTGCCACATAAACTCTTAAGAGGACAGATTGAGAAAACCTTCCAAAGAGGTAAAGTGCATAAGGCATTTAGACTGTGGCTGGAAATTCACTTTCTATTTTAAGGCTACAATTAAACTAATTGGAGGGAAAAACTGGAAAGACTTGAGAGTCTGTGTGAAAATGCTGGATATTCTATTAGAATAGGTTTCACTGCGGCAAGAGCTGAGATACTGCATCTAACACGCCCTTGTACTATCTGGTCTCATGGGTCTCTGGGTGTGGGCAGAGTGAATGTGGACCCAGCTATCACAGCTCAGCTGAGCTTGGAGAGCTACGAGACATAACCAGGGCTGGGCTACCACAAGGGTGCGGCCAGACATAACACTCGCCTAGCAGAGTGCTGTGTCTGTGTCTTGCTTGAGTGAACTGGCATGTATTAGCAGAAGGTCTATTCCAATGACTGGAATAGCAGGGAGCTCTGGGTTTTGATGCTTGCTTGGGATCCCACTTTAAACCTCCTTTCTCCAGCTGAAAATATGCAAATTCTTCAACCTCTTCTTGTATTTCACATGATACAGCCCCTTGCCTGTCTTTTGGTTTTCACTGAACTCTCCCACTTTCATAACTTTTTGATGGGGACCCAAAACTGGACCCATCAAGCAGTGGACAGCACAGAACATCTCTGATTGTTCTCTATGTAACATAAAAGTCCTTTTCTTTCTGATTTTTGCTAATAATTTTTAACAGCCAATGTGCACAAAATCCCTG
Source organism: Jacana jacana (assembly GCA_013400555.1). Classification (NCBI taxonomy): domain Eukaryota; kingdom Metazoa; phylum Chordata; class Aves; order Charadriiformes; family Jacanidae; genus Jacana; species Jacana jacana. The sequence goes on from VZTM01008335.1 coordinate 518,073, forward strand.
GGGACAGGAATGTTTTATTCTGTACTTGCATACAGCTCCTAACAGAAGCATTTTCTAGTCATGATTGAGCTCAGCAGAAGTACCAATAATGATAATGATATTTGTAACAGTCATCATCATTGCCATCTGTAATAATTAATAATAATAATACTAACTGGCAATAATATAATACACTCCTTTAGGAGCAGGGGGAATATGCCATTTCAGTGTCAGATATTTGCTCTTGCTACTCCTAGTCCAGAAAATAAGTAAGGTTTTGGTCTCTGATCCATATTAAATCCCTGAGAAACATTGTGGCAAAAACCTCACAGTGCTCTCTGTGCTTTACTAAGATTTTCAGGGCCCCATTTCTGGTGAAGTTATTTCTTTACATAGGAGTAAAACTTATACTAATCTCACTGAATTATACTAGTAATAAAAAGGTGGGGAAGAAAGTAGGAATATTTTCCATTAACTTGTCCTTGTTTACAGATGGTAGAAAGAAGGAATGCTCTGTAGCTGGTTAAGATTTCTGGATGCCAAATTTTAACAAAAAAGAACAATAAAAAGTAATCACTCTGTTTTAAGACAGTAAGCATCTTCAGCTTTCCCAGTAAAGTGGGGTTGTGGCTGGACCTCTTCATCCAGATCCTCTATGCTAAACCCATGTACCATCATTCCACAAGAAGCTCTTTTGAATGACCCCGGAAAAAAAAAAGCCAAGTTGTCCTTCAAGAGCTGGCTTAGAGTCTTCTTCCTACGTGTAAGCTGGAATATAGGCAGTGGTAGGAGCAACCTCCAGGGAGCAAAGAGACCAGATTTTGGTTGAAGGAGTCAGAAGGACTCTGTTTTTTTCTAAGTGAAGCTTAAGTTGATTTCTTCATTGCCAAAACCACTCCACAAAAAAAGAAAAGCTGCCATTCATCCTTGCTATTCATTCTCATCTCTTTCTCAGAAGCAGAAGATCATTGTGTTATATTTCTCTGGAAGGGGATGCTGAGTTGCCTTGTAAGTCACACTCCCAGTGTGGGCACACAGGGTTTAAAACTACTGTTATGTCTCCCTAAACCCAACTATTTCTATCGATTCAGGGACTTTCAGATCCACAGTTGCTTTTACTTTGATGAAATAGAAATTTTCTGTGGAGGCAGCCATCCCTTCTATGTTGACATGTCACCCCCTTTTTTTTTTTTTTCTTTTAAGCCTTAGAAGGTCTTTACCTCAATTATATATAAAAACACCAGTGACACCCCTACCTGAAAAATAGCCTCCTAATAAATTTTGCTCTATCCATGCTTCCCCTTCTCTTTTAGCAGAACCAGCTGCTGAAATAGGGAGCAGAACTCTTATGGACATCTGAGAGTGCAGAACTGAGCCATAGAGAAGTTGCATGAATGTCTGGTTATAACGACAGCCAGAAGATTGGAGAAGAGACCAGAAGAAAGCTCATTCATGCCGTGTCCTTATGCTGTACTAGGGATCCACTGCTGGAAATAGGATAAAAGGCAAGATAGACCTCTCTAATCTATGGCTCTATTTATATTTTTATGAGCTGGCTTCTGCCCAGGCAGGTTGAAAGTCCTGCATTTCCTGGAGTTATCCATTGGGTCCTGCCAGAATGGAAAAGTCTGCACACTCATTTGCAGGTCTGAAGACCAGGGTGGTCTAGAATGATTATGACTATCTGAATGGCCAAGTCTGGCATAATTTTCATGGCAGATCCAACACCAGAACACTTCTTGCTCTAACTCAAAACATTGCACACAGCATACAAAAGGAAGCTCAGCTTTGCTGTGAAACCCACGCACTATCTCCTATATTAGAGATGGATAAAAGGGAAAGAATGGGAATGCTGTTGAACTGATTAAATCTGCACAAATATCCCTATCTTACATTAATGAAGAAGGAGAGAACGAAGAAGAAAACAAGCATTTGTAACAGGATGAAATCTGGAAAAATGGGACCAAAAGGTCTTCCTAATTCAAAGCAGTTGTGGGAGTCCTGAGCCCATAAGCCATAAATGACTAAAACATGTCCCTGCATTTTGGATTATGAAAAAGATATTAGGGTGGGTTTTTCTCTCTTTTTAATGGGATTTGGTGGAATGCCAAAATATCAGTTTGGGTCTTTCTTTTTTTAATGTATTTTTTAAATGGCTCAACTTGCCAAACGTGCTCATGAATACAATTTTCACTAAAAACACACCGACTTAGGAGGAAAAACACATGGATACACACAAATTGTCTCATGTTACTTGACATGTAAATCTTTTTTAACTTGTATTTTGAAAAAATGAAATAAAACCTAAGTCCTCCAGCAACCTGGTAGATTTTGCTTGGAGCTGGTACTAGGGCCTCCTGGAAGTTGGGAACAACTTTGTACATTAATGAGTTCACTTTTGAATGAAGAGCAACTCCTCCCTCCCCATGAAATGTTCTCATTTCTGACTTCATGTCCCCAGTTCTCATCCTGTCTGCAAGCTGTGGCATGTTCCCAGAGCTACTGATTTCTTTATGGCTTTGTGTTAGATGACTTTCACCTGCTCTTAAAGACTGGTGGGGACCATTGTCTACCTGTAAATCATGGCCTTTTTTGGAAACACAGGAAATAAGAGGGGCTGATTTATTTGCAAAAGCAACATTTTTTGAATGCAAGCTGACAATATGCATGGACAGCACACAGTCCTGCCATGAACAAGAGTAGTAAATTTTCATAAGCTACAAATTTCATCTATGTATCAGGCTTGTATATTCAAGCTGTCAGCCTGTATTGAGAGTCCAATACTGTGTTTGTCAAAGAAACATTCACTCTCACAGGGAGTGGAGCACTGTTTATTACTGTAATATTAGTTACAGCAGCTAAAGAGAAGTTCTGGGCAAGTGATGACCAGACACATAACAAACAATTTCTGCCTTTAAGAAGGTATTTCCCAAGCTGTGGTTCACAGATATCTGGAAATCTTTAGAGCACTCCAAAGGTTTATGTACAAGATAACCAAGAAGAGTTAACTTCCTGCCAGAAAGCTTTGTATCACTCAGTGGGGATAGCTTATCCCCTGGAAATATCTGAGTTCTGTAAAATAAAAAAAGCACAACATTGGAAACCACTACTGTAGGAAATACCTGGCATCTCTGGAGTGATACTGTGAGGCGTACCAAAATCCTGACTCTGCCTTCATAGGGTTTCTCTGCGGCTTTCCCACAAACATCCCTTTATTTCTAATAAACTGGCTATACTCCTTTTTAAGGCTTTGTTCAGTGACAGTTTATGGAGGATGATTATATGACTAGCAGAAGTGATGAACATGTCCAAGTTATGGATCTGAGGATCATGTGTTGCAGACAATAATAAGCACACCAGTGGAAAGCACTATAAATACTTCAATTTCCTGCCCTGTTGGATTATATAATACTTTTTAGCTCTTTGTGAACAGTTTACTAATTCTTTATAGACTAGTCATGACTGAAATCTTAGGTTTATGTGGGAGCAATAAGTTGCTACAGATTTGGAGAATCGCCCAGGCTGAGGTTTTGCTCTTTGGATACTATGAAATTATTTGACTTCTGCTAAAACAGAAGGATCTCTAAAGTTTGGGGATACAGCAACAAAGAAAAAGAAACACATTTGATAAAGACTTAGCAGCCCCTTTCCTGACTGAGCAAACTGAGATTTGCACATTATTTATTTATGCATTTATTTATTTACCTTGAATTACTTTAACAGTCAGATCTAATCCGAGACCCTTGGGCACCCTCAGACATCATTAGAGACACACTAGTGCCATAGCAGTGATAAAAATATTATTTGGCTTAAGCTCAGAAGGCAGAAAATGTCCTCAGTCTCATGATAGCCAACCTCTAAGTCTCTCCAGGCACCTCATGAAAGCAGATGGGGTGTTTTGGTACCTGTTTTGTTACTGTCCGTTGGTTTCTGAATTGTCAGCCACTTGCAAGGCTCCTCCAGCTCTCTGAATAATTTTCTTGGGGAGATACTCTAATAAATGGAAAAATTCCTATTCTGTGAACACGGCACAGAAGGGACCTTGTCAGGCTCTGAGTGGCTTGTTTGGTTGTTTGCAGTAGCACAAGGCATAACTCTTCAATAGGACAACTATTTAAAGGGAAAGACCTGATAAGACCACAATTCCTACAGATACGGTGCTCATTCGTTTGTCAGGACAATGATTAAAAACACAAGTTGCCTGTGTCAGCTCATGGGTTTTGGAGTTGTTCTGGTGTATTCTGCAAGGAAAGAAGCTGCCCAGCATGTCAGAGAGTCCTGGCAAGCACCCTGAGATGCAGGAAATGAGAGCAGAGAGACATTGTGAGGCTGTGGAGAGGCTGCTCTTATGCCAAGCATGCAAAAGAAGCCAAGCATGGCTGAACATCCTGGAAAAAGAATTGCCTCCATGTTCTGACCAACATGGAGAGAGAAATGGCAACTTGTTGGCAAAAGGTTCCCCCAGGTTCTAGATCATGACAACTTCAATGGAAAGGGCAGACTTTCAGCTTTAGTGATGTTTCATTAAACATGTGCCCTAGCTGATGAGCTGGGATAAACTGGAAGGCTGCAAACACCCCTTGATCAGCTGGAAATCTCCCATTGACATCACTGTGATGAGTGCTTAGAGATCAGGGCCAAAATATGGGCTTTTTGTAGTACAGAATATGAATTTGTTATTATTTATTATTTGTTGCCTACAGCCTTGCTCAGTGGGAAAGTCTTCTGCCTTTAATATCTGCCAGCATCTTTCCCTTTGTTTTCTTCTTGACTTTTCCTTGGTCCTTTACTCCAGCTCTCTCCCTCTCCTTTCTCATCTCCCTTTATGGAGGTTTCCCACCCACTTATCAGTGGAACAGTCAATGCTTCAGATGTCTTTATTAGGCACTAAGCCCACACTTCCCCAGTCTAAAAGGCATGTGGAGATGTTCTTCTCCACTCCCCTCTCCTTCCCAAGCCTTTAGAATCATGAAATGGTGATTTGGAGATGTCTCCAGAAAATGTTTCTGTCTCAGCACCCCAGTGATAACATTTTGAAGTTTCTCCATGCTGTTTCTCTGGGAGGGTAGAAACTCACACTCTGTTTCACACCTGCAACTTGAAATTAGTCTCAGTATGAACACGTTGCAGGAGCCAGCTGTAAATGCCAAGCACCCAGAGGCAGACAGGCGGCTGGGTATCAGCTGCTGACAGTTGTATGGCACAAAACCTGTTGTTCTGTGAAGCTGTTGGGTGAGGTTTGGAGGCTAAAAGGTTATTCTGTGCATAGAAACAGAAGCCTGAGTGTTTGGTGTCACTGATTCAAAATGCTCAGAGGTCATGAAGCAGCACTCCCTCTTCCCCTGGCACACATTGGCTTAAAAACACAGTTGGCTTAAAAACACAGTTGGCTTAAAAATCATACCTTTAGGAAAAAAAGGAGATAATTATGGATTGGTTTTGTTTTTTCTCTGTTTTTTTAAAGTTGAGCATTTTCTACCAACAGATGGGCTAGATACTCATTTCTGATTTGAAAAGAAAGCTGAGATTCTCAAATGTGATATCACTCTGGCTCTATAATATGAGATTCAGAAGACAATCTTAAACAAGCACAAAGGTTTCCTAATCAGAACTCAAACCCAATAGGGGTTGAACTTTGTACCATCAAATGTAAATTAAAATTATCAGTGAAGAAATATATTGATCCTACAGCAGTTCGCGTAACAAAAATGTGTGGAAGAGAATGAGTTTTACTGATCAGTTCCTTGATCCCAGGAGACAGAGCACCTGCATCCTATTTGGACCTCTGCCATTATTTGAAAATTTGCCCATCAATGTCCAAAACAATGTTATAATAACAACTCCTTTCCTCATCTCTAATTTCTGTGATTTTATGACTATAGCCCTACGCTGTTTAAACTTCTTGGGAAAACAAGCAGGGCATGCCCATGACCGTGCTTTTGAAAGAATTTGTGGGATTATGTCAGACAGTTCCCAGTGAGCCAACATCAAAGATATTGGGTTGCAGTTTTTAATAAAGCTTAACTGATTGTGACAGCTAGTTCATTCAATATCTTTGAGCTGACAGGATGGATTGGAGGAAATACCCAATTACAGGAGATTATGCATGTATGAGGACAATGGATGCTGCTGTGTATTATTTTTAAAATAATTCTTATAATTTAAATGATAAATTGAAATAGAATTAAAGATAGAGCTGTAAATGAAATTAAATCTGAACATGGTGTTGATACCCACAATTTCAGTCTATCAAGGGAGACTTTGGTAACACAAACAGCATGAGATACATAGATAAAAGATAGAATGAGAGACTGAAAGATAGATGACTACATATAACGTGGTCATCTAGGGTGGGATTGACACCTATGACTTCAATGACAATGCAGAATTCAGGTGAAAAAAAGGCTACTTAAACAGCTACTGCACAAGGCTGCCTGACGCAAAATACTTTAGACAACTCCTAAATTCAGGAGGTCTTCAGTAGAGCAAAAATTCAGTGGCGATCTGAAGCTTTACAGTGTTTGGAAAGAAGATTTTTTTTTTTTTTTTTNTCTGAAGCTTTACAGCATTTGGAAAGAAGATGAAATTTTTTTTTATTTTTTTTTTTCAAGCCTACAGGACACCAGCATCACTGAGCCCCAGGAGAGAAGGACTTGGAGATACTGGTGGATGAAAAATCAGACAGGAGCAGATGATGTGCTCTTGCAATCCAGAAAGCCAACCACACCCTGGGCTGCAAAGGCAGAAGAAAGGCAGAGGAAGTCGTTTTATCAGGACCTGCAGTGACAGGACAAGGGGCGATGGTTTTAACTTGAAAGAGGGTAGATTTAGTTTGGACATAACAAAGATATATTTTATGATGAGTGTGGTACAACACTTGACCAGGTTGCTCAGATAAGTTGTGGATGCCTCATCCCTGGAAGAGTTCGAGGTCAGGTTGGACATGGCTTTAAGTGTTCTAATCTTCTGAAAGATGTCCCTGCTTATGACAGAGGTGTTGGACTAGATGATCTTTAACAGTCCTTTCCAATCCAAACCATGCTATTGCCAAGGACTGCATCCTGCCTCTGCCCTGATGCAAGCTGAACTCTGACCCCACCTATCAGTGCTCAGCAGCACTTTCCTTGGGACACCTAACATCTAGACTTTGGGGACACCCTTATCAATGAGCTCTAAGTAAGACTGCAGCAGAGATTAATTTCAAATTCTTGCTGGAAGTTGTATTTTCAAATGTTTGTTTCATTTTATTGTTTAAATCATTGTTTGCACCCTTCTCTTTTGCTCCCTTTTAAATCATTTTGCCCCAAATGCTGCTTCTCCCCAGAGCTGCTACTGCAGCCCCTTTAATCATGCTCTTTTTTGTGTCTCTATTTTATCCTTTGTATTAGATGTATACTCTGGCCCCACATTTTGTTTCTAAGGCTTCTATAAAGGATCTCATAATCATACAGAATTCATCTCAGTAATGCAGTCATAATCCAAATCTTTAGGAAAGTTTCTTTTATTGTTTGGGTTTGTTGGTTGGTTTGGTTTTTGTTGTTGTTGTTGGTTGGGTTTTTTTACCCTGTGTGTTTATTTTGTGATGATACAACATCTTGTCTGGGGGGCTTTGTTTTCTTGGCAGGTATTTTAGGAGTTCATGAGCCTGGTGTTTCTTAAATGTGCTCCAAAACTCACTGCTTTTCCTCTCTTCCTCCATCTTCAGCCTTCTCCCTAATGACTAGTTAGTAAGACACTTTACCAATCCAGCAGTCTTTTCTCACTTCTTTCTGCAGTCATCTCTTTTAATCACTTTTTTCACTAATATCCACCCAATTTCACTTTGTAATCCTTCATTTTATGAAATTTTCTTGCTACTTCCTTTTCAGGAGCTATCTTTAAGCTTTGTTTTATATTTTCTTTGGTTTCTTTTCTTTCTTTTATGCAGTGCCATTCTTACTAATCCAGATGTTAGGTATGCCATTCGTGAACCCAACCAACCACAGTTACTGTAGTGCAAAGACCAGAATTTGCCCATGTTGACTTCTTGGGGTGGACCTTAAGCCTTGTAGAATATGAAATCTGTTCTTCAGCTCAGTTCAGGATTGCTGCTTCAATGTGGGGTTTTTTTCTGTTTTGACAAGGCTCTGTTTGACCTGGGAAGATCATATGTCAGACAGATTTTTCACCCTCCAAATAACCAAACCATCAATTTAAGTATCAAATAGCTAAATCCACACTGAACAGATTTTGAAAAGGCATTTGACAGACTTTCTTATGATTCAATTTGGGACACCCTGAAGTGTTGGGGTATTCCAAGAAAAATAATCAACATTATCAAGTCTTTTTTTGGTCAGGGGGCAACCTTTACAGGTCAAGAAAAGCAGGCCTAAACCTATGTGCTATGTCAGATACTGACATCAGACAAAGATTAATCACATCACCTGTCCTATTTGATACCACCACTAACTTCTCTAAGGGAAAGCAGAGACAGTTCTGGAGCAGACAATCGAAATATGTCATTTTTGCTGATGGCAGCTCTCTTGAGCAACAGCTCAGCTGCTCTGCAGGCAGGAAACAATCCACCATCCAGCATTACAAAATCCAACATGAGCTTGTGATGAAAATAAGACAGTGAGATTCTCAGCAGTTTCCAGCTCAAAGATAGTCTTGTAGAGGGCAAAAGGTTACAAAAGGTGAACTTATTCACATGCCTTGACAGAATCATGACTGACAAGGAAATAAAACAGGAAATAATATAACGAATTGGCAAGACAGCTGCTGATGTTCAGGAGCTTGGATCACTGAAAACCTGCAGCCAACAGATCAAACTCTGGCTCTTCAGCTCAAATGTTCTTTCCACCTTTACACACAGATGTGAGTGCTGGAAACCCACCAAGGGTATAAACAAGATACCTCAATGCTTTGGAAAGCAAATGCCCTATGAAAACAAAACAAAACCTTGAAGATCGAATGGAATGAGTTTGTAAAAAATGCTGGGACTCCTCAAACTTTTGACAAACCATTATCTACAGCAGGATGTATTTGAGCTATGTGAAAAACGCAAATCCAGAATGTCTGCCACAGCAGGTGGGACAGTAAGCAGCAGGAGAAACATGAAAGGAGTTGGCTGAAAGAAGAGAAATATCAAAAAACAGACAACTGCAGAAAAAATAGGTGAGTAAACAACAAGGAGGATGTGCAGAAAACAACAAAGGGTAGAGAAGAATGAAAAAGCTTTTGAACTTTAAAGTTTAATCCATACTCACAAAAGATTATTGCCAAGAGCCAGACTTGAGCAATGGTCTGATGAACTGTCTATGTGGTTATAGAACAACAAATATTTGTGAGGACATCTGGAGGTCTCTGATACAACTCAAAGTAGGGTCAAGTTGGATTAGGATGGAAATTTCACAAAATCTCTGGATCCAAGTCAGGTGTTTGTTCATTCTTAGGGTGAAAATAATTTTTTCGACTAATATATAATCAGGGTTTCTGTTATCGCGATTTCTGCCATTGTCCTTGCCCTTCTTCTGTGCATTTTCATTAAGAGTTTGTCTCCATCTACTCCATATCTTCCTGTCAGGAAGCTGAAGATAACAATAAAACATCCCCTTAGCCCTGTCTTCTCCTTTATGAGTTTAGCCAGCTCCAAGTAACAGTCTCCCAGGAAGTGCCCAGACCCTCTTCAGAAGTTAATGTCAGTCAAGGACTTTTCCTGGTAGGGAAGATGGGCAAAACCGCCTTGCTTTTTGAGGGAAATTAATGTAGCTATTCAGATGTGAGGGTTCTCCTGTTTCAGTTACTTGTGTGCACAAATCCTACTTTGTTCTTGATAACATGGTGACAGAATTGAACTCCAAGTGTGTTGAACCAATTCCCATGGGATGAAGAAGAAAGTCTATAGGATAGCTGCCCCCTTGAGAACATTAGGACCTCAGGTAGGCCACCCGACTGCTAAATCTGCAAGAAAAACACCATGTAGCAATGTCAGGAAACAACCCAAGAACTATAACATGGTGGATAGTAGACATGCACACAGCTTACCAGAGAAAGTTTCAGGCTGGTGAGGCTTCCAGAACCTCTTGCTTCAGTCTTCAACATGAGAGAGAAGAAAAAGTGAAATACAGCCTATTAGCTTCTCTCCTCTATTGTGAGCAGTTCCAGAAGACTCTTGAGAAGCTCAAATGATGCTTTAAAAGATGTTGGTGGATAACTGTTCCTGAAGTTCTTCAAGAGTGCTTTTAAAATGGAGGTAATGCGTTTCTGTGTTTAAGAATAACTTCTAACTTTCAGAGTAACTTTTGAGCACAAGAAATGTGCCATATCAACAGCTACACACTTCAGTCCAGCTAGATGAACATGTCTGCAAAAAAACAAGCTTTAAAAAAAACCCCAGGACTGTGTACTTAGCAGTTTGAAAAGGAATAAGCTGCTAGCCAAACCTGAAGAGCAGGATACAGTCCTCCAGCAATAGCAGCTGAACTTGCAGCAGTTACCAGCTGGCCTAAATTGAAATAGCTCAGCCTCAGTCTCCAGGTGATATAAATCAGCTGAGTTCCAGCACAGCTGATCTTAGTGTAGGGGATAAAATCTGTGTAGTGCTCACACTGGCTTCTCTTATGCTGGGGGTAGGTGCATCTGATCCTCTAGACTAGGGAAGGTCTTGGCAAGCACGGCTCTTTCTCCTTTTCTGCTGTTGGGGAGAGGCCAGGTTTTTCAGTAGGGGCTGAGCATACCAACCTACATCATTGCTATAACATAAGGAGGGAAGGAAAGGCAGAAGGGATGCAGAGGAGACCCAGAAGCAAAAGGAAAAAAAAAAAAAAAAAGTATCTGTGAGGTGTGGAAAGAGAAGGATGATGTTCTAGGAAAGAAATGAAAAAAGAGAGAAAATATTAAGGAAGAAAAGGGAAATGTGGACAGTAAAAAAGAGGGTAGTAGCAGTAGCTGGTATGGAGGAGGCTTAAGGTTTCAAACTAGAGTGATTTGAAGAAGGGTATATGGAAGAAAGAGGGAAGATGGAGAGAGGAATGTCTGGGAGAAGGAAAGTGGCTGCATCCTTCCTGGGGCTGGGGGAAAAGGGGGTTGGCTTTTTGTTGGTTTTCCTTCAAAAAGACTATTTACTGAGCTAATGGTATCCCCAGCCAGACCTCAGCTAAGCAATTTGTCTGTGTCCTCCAGCCCCTCCCATGCAAGCCCGCCTGCCATCCACGTGCGATCTGTTTTGACAAAAAACAAAGCCGAGGTCTCAGTGGCCCTCTCCATGGCCCCTCACTCCCTCCCACACGTGTGCATGCACACGTTAACTCCTAACCAAACAATTCAGGGGCTGTTGGCTGGGTGCGTGTCCTTTGGCTGCCCTGGTGTAACCCCCAGAAGCAGGAGAATTAAGCCCTTCTTTTTAAATATTTTTGAATGATTCGCTCCAGTGAAAAGTGAAATCTGGAAAAATCCTGCTGTGTGCAGGAGCTGTCTGAGGCCTCCCCTGAAGCCCCAAGCCCCGCTAGAACCTTCACCTCCCCTGGGACCAGCAGCTGAGACCAAAAAACTCCTCCTGGGCTCCCTTCCAGCTTTAAAAATATATTATTTATAGTACACAAATAGCCAAGGGGAGCTTTTGTTTGTTCTTTCCATCTGTCCCTTGCGGCACTGAAATCCAGCCTGCAAAGGGATGCTCAGGTCACCAAAGGTGACGGCCATCTGTGGCAAAAGCAAAGCAAGGGGAACTTCTTTTTATGTGGGACTCAGCACTGCAAGTGGCTGCACCAACATAGAAGCAGTTTTCAAATGGCCTAACCCAGTCATTGCTCATCACATCTATCTGGAAAAGGACTTTTCTGTGACCTTTTCTCTTTCCCAGAAGCTGGATAAAAGCATGCCTTTCAGAAAGCTATAAAATCTTATCTTAAAGTAAAGTGAGGATAAGTTCATTTGCTTTCCTCACCACGTCCTTCCCTTCATGGGAGATTCGTAGGAAAATGTAAAAAGGCCTGCAGCTGCAGGATAGTGTACTTTTCTTCCTTTGCCCTGCCTTGGAAATTCACTTCCCAACTCACATTTGTTAGAAGCTGGCATGTGTCCTTAAGCAGGCAATTTTGCCTGAAAACGCTGCAAGTGCCAAAAGAGATCTAAATAAACCAGGTCTGGGCATTTTCTTGATTGTCTATGAATGAGCCTCTTCTCTTTGTGCTCTGGACACAGCTCACTATGCTACATGCTCCTCCGAATGACTGTTGTACAAGTCACCTCTTCTTGTCCTGGGTTTTTGTCTTTGTGTTTTGTAAGTATATCAGCCTTAAGACTGGAGACTTAGGAATACTGACTTCTAAAGAATAGTAACGATTCTCTAAATACCCTTTTCTTCATTCTCTAACTTTGCTCTCTCTGGTTTCTGGGAATCGTGGGGCATGGATGTAAGTCTGGATTTCATGCCTTTACACTTGCAAACCACTACAAGCAACTCCCAACTGTCCAATAGAAAGAATAGAAAACATGATTTAAGAGCAACATTGCTTCGAAGCCAGGACCCTCCTGTGGCTCTAAGGCAGAGGTGTGGGTTAAAACAAGCTTTGCCTACAATGCAAAGACTGAGGGTGCAATGCCTAATACGTTGATGTTTTCTGCAGTTCAAAGCACCCGAAATGATGTGGGTCCAGGTCACTAGCATCTCATCTGTAGACATATCTGAGGGCTGTATTTCCTGTCCTATGGCATGGCATCAGGTCTGGTGTCTGACCATGCAAGATGTAGGAAGATGATGGGTATACAGATGCAGAAATGTGCCCAGCTCATACTTGCTGCCTGTAGGAAGATGTCCATGCTGAGAAACACTGTCAGTTGTGCACCAGAGACTGTCTTTGAGAAAATTACCTCATTAAATACAATGGAGTGAAAGAACAATGTGTGCATGATCACTGGAATAGGACTAGGGAGAAAAATAAGAAATCAAATGTTTTGACTGTGCAGAGGACTGCTTCTGTTCTTCAGATGCATGCAAACTTAGTTCATGTGCTGCTTTATGAGTGCAGCCATCCCAGATATCTCTGCTCTGTTAAATGCAGACTATGCCTCTGTCTTTAGCCAAAAATTGTTGCACCTATGTGAACACTGGTTTTGATCTTCCAAAAGATCTTCTATATATTATTTCCTGGTTGCTGCCCTTTGCCCGTGTTCCCTGCTCTTCCCTGACCTCTCCCTCTGAACCTGGATCTGCTGCAAACTCTTGCACTGGTGATTACTTCACTGGAACAAGAGTAGTGTTAGAAGCTTCCTGGCCCTGGGCAGGAAAAAAAAATCAAGGAGAGTGTTGTAAGTTTTGATACAACATCGTATCTATCACCATATTGCAGAGTAGACAAGATCACTGTTCTGCAGGTGAATGTCTCCCTTCTGACCAGGTCCTTTCAAATTGTGGTTCACCTAAGTTCACTCTGACCCCAGCTGTTAATGTTAATGTTAACGTTAACGTATTTACCTTTCTCTTTTCTGCAGCCTTTGAATAGAGGGTATTGGCATAATGTGTTTGACACCTCCTTTCCTCCCCTCCAAAGTCCCTTGGGAGAGAATGAACACATCAACACCTAACACTGACTCATAGAGGCTGGGGGTTCTGTTGATTTTAGGTTGGAAAGATTGCTAAAATTAAATAAACAATATGGCAAACCAAAAAAAAAAAAAAAAAAAGTTCCTCAGTTCAGAACTCCCTGGATCCATTTACAAAAATGTAAGCTCACCAGAAACTAGATCTTTGTTTGGAAAGGGAAGTGCGGAAGGGAAACACTAAGATGTTAGTCGACACGTACAGAAAAGAAAAAAAAAACAAAAACAAAACCAAAAAACCCAACGAACCCTGAATAGAAGAATATGGAACCAGAATATCCTTTATGGGCCAGTGAATCCACCCCAGGCAAACCCAGGCAACCACAACATATCATTGCTTTCCTAAAGTGATCAAACCTGTATTTAAAATGTTGAGGTTATTTGCTCCAAATAGCCTTCACAGAGGATACCAGCAGAATCTCCCTGCTCCCGCAGTCACAGACTTTCATGTCCAACCTAAATTTATCCTCAGCCAGTTTATAGCCGCTTTGCCAGCACTGCTTCTGTTCACTGTTTCATCATCCATGTCCGTGACTAGAAAACAATCACAACTTTCTCAGCACTCATTTTTTCCAAGTCAGATAAATCAATGTTATGTAGTCCCTTCTTGGAAGATAATTTCTCTTTTTCCTGATCCTCCAGCTAATTTCAGTTCCTCCTGTTTAGATGATAAAAAATGTCAAGGCTGAGCAGACCTACAAAAAAGACATGAAGACTGCCTCCCACTGTTGAATGTACCTTGCTTGATAGGTCCCTCTTGAATAACTGAATTTTGCTAAAAAGGTATCACTTTTCAAATTCACTCAGTATGCAAAGGACTTTTTTGCATTACGTCCAACTGAAAAAGCAAAATTTTGGCTATATATCCTGAATTGCAGGGCTTTACATTGCTGTTTTCATTATGCCACTTGCCAAGGCCATGTGTTTCTTACTTCCTATCCAATATTGCAGAATTTCTGTGCAATGACAGTGCTTCCCACCTCTCTCCCAGTAGCAGATTTCATCGGAGCATATCCATTTTTCTGAGAGTTTATATTAAATAAATTTGGTTCCAAAATTTATCTTCAAACTGCTAATCTGTTTCTCTTTCAAACTTACTAATCTCTTTCAAGTCTTTTTTGCAATACCTATTTTTGTCTCCTTTTTAGGTAATTCAGATGTGATCTCCATTTGCTATTTAAATTTCTATCTTCTTAACTAAAGACATCCTCTGTGGCAGCCTTTCAGCTCCAGACATATAAGAACACCTTCTTTTTCTTTATTTATAAAATATTTCACTTTTGTCTTGTTGAGATAAGAATAGTAGAGACTTGAATTTCCCAGAAAATCAGTTTTCCTCGTTTTAAACTAGGAGTCACCTTTGCTATAGTGCAGTCAAACAGTTCTATTGACACCTTGATAAAGGTTTTCAAAATCCATGTTATCAAATTCACAGAATGATATGCCAGTTCCTTTTGCATTGGGGGATGGAGAAGATCCAGTCTCTTTTCTTCCCTTCTCCAGCTCTAATAGTTGCCTAGGTCTTGCTTCACCTCCATCTCATACTTTACCTACACTGAATCTCAAAATGATTGAGTTTGGAAGGGATTTCTGGTAATCATCTAGACCGAGTCCCCTGCACAAAACAGGGTCAACTACAGCAGATTGTTCATAACATTGTGCATTAAGATTTTTAATATCTTTGGGTATGGTAACTCCCTCATTCATTCCTGTGTACAGCATCACCATTTTTAATGAAAACTCAGACAATTTTCTTTTATTTTTTATGCCATACTCAGATTTTTCTCTAAACTGTACTCATTGAACAGTGGTTGCATGTCTTATTCTTACATTGTCTTTTTATTGGCATACCTGAAGACCTTTCTACTCTCTATTTTAAATCCTCTCATCATGGACCAGATCAAATCCTTCCTGACAA
>VZTM01008335.1:534013-576396 GCA_013400555.1 Jacana jacana
ATTCATGATGTGATAGACTGGAAAAAAAGGAAAAAATAATTATTTTATTTTTTTTTTTTTTTTTTGTCAAAGCAACTTCATGGGAAGCACAGCAGGAGAGGCCTAACACGGAGTTCTGCATAGACAGTGCCAGGAGTTCTCTATAGGCAGTGGAGTGTAGACTTAGATGAACACAGCAAACTCTACAGGCTTATAAGAGAGAAGAAGTGTGCAGAGAGCCATGTTGTTGTGAAAGGATTTAGCTCCATTGTTCTCCATCGGTCTATCTAGCTAGATGTTGAGGAAACTCATTGTCTAAAGGTTTCATCATTAACGTATCATTGAGTATGTTCACTTCTTGCAAGAAAATGCTGTATGCAGAGAGCATTGTACAGTTGAAAGAGGTGAGGAAAATTTAGTTGAGAAAGTTCTTCCCTCTTCCCTTGTAATTTCTAATGTGTGACTTGGAGGCATATGCTGATTTATGGTTGTATAGTTCAATCATACGTAAATTACACTATTATATTCTAGGATTACATTGCTTTCAAGTGACTTCTTTATATCCGTGTTTCAATCCTAACTTGCAAATCCTTTTACTCGCTAAACATGAATTCCCGGCCCTGTGCAGCCACAAGCTCTTTGTTTAGAAGATAAAGGAATGAATCACTTTAGAAATGCTCAAGTGGTTTACAATATGGAATGAAAAATAGACATTGTGTTTAAAATAGATGGCTGTACAGTGTATTTTTTTTTATAAAATTGTGTTTTGCAACTCATATCCCATAGAGGACAGCAAGCTGACAGCAACAGCAACATGAATCCAGGGTGAGTCAGGGTCAGTTTAGTTTCAGTACGTGGATCACTCCAGCTCCTCTGAGAACGGTGCTGTTTAGGAACTTATACATCAAAAAAACCCCACCCAACCTTGTGAGAGTGTGCCTCCTCATTCCCAGGACATAACAATTAATTTTTTGTCCATTGGCTCATTTGTTTATAGCATGTCCTTGATGGTTCTATCACATGTCTTCCTGACTCAAGGCCACCGGGTTGTGAGGGTAAGTCCCCTCCCTCCAGGCTGAATGCTTCCCTCTGGATCACAGGGAGGTTCATGGTAGGGCTAGAAGTAATGTGGGCTAGAAGAAACGTGAGCCTGGCATCAGGTCACTGTGACACAGCATCAGACAATTCAGACCTCATCTTGTTCTCTGAGTCCTTGCATAAAGCATCTCCAGATTGAGATTTATTGTTGGGGGTAATTAATTCCTCAGGTTGTGAAGATATGGGATAACACACAGATCCTGGCATGCTTTATTACTTTTTTATCTCTGTTTCCTATTCCTTCCTTGTTAGAGTGCTTTCTGAGCATGAGAAAAAGGTTAAAAACATGAATGCCGAGTTTTTAGAAGCTTTAGAAGTCAGATTGGTATGCAGTCTGATTCTTGGGAGAGCTGCCCTCAATGCCTTGTCCATAAACTCTGTGTGTGGTCTCAGCAAAGACACTGAAAGTCCAGATTTTTCCACCTAGATGAACTGCCTAAGTTAAAAGCCACAGATGAGATTTGCAACAACTGTTTTGAACTATCAAAAAGTGAGATGACTAGACAGGATGGTTGACTAGATTCTTCATATGATCAGTGAAGAGGAATTGAGTGACTCCAAAGACAGACTCAGATATATGGTGGTGTAAATCTCACTTCAGTGCTCACCACTTTCAAGGAGGGTGTAAGTTACATGTTTTTCTTTCCGCACAGAGAACTAATTTGGAGTAGGTGACCAATGTGAGCACGTCCAGTAGGGGGGTAATTAATTGGAGTATTAGAAACCAGCATCAGGGTATAGTCCCAAGACTCTTGGACCGACTCCAAGAGGAAACTGGTGAGTCCCCATAGCACACAGCTCAGCTGTGGTGTTTCCAGCCTTCTTGCTATGATAGAACCATCTCTGATGCAACAGGAAGAAGAAAACCCTCAGCATCGTCCTGGTATCGAGCAGCAGTTTATATTTTAAGGACAAACTGTCTCTAATAGTTCTGATAAAGATCAGAAGACACCACCGAATCGGTCTACCTCAGCAAGCCATGCAGGTTTCCTATGGCTTGATAGAAACTCTGTCTGACAGCCCAAGGAACACCATCACATTGTCACTTAAAGGTCCAAAGTCTCATAGATTACAGCTGTTCAAAGGGAGCATTATTTCAGAAACAAATTTCGGAGTAATCTACATTTACACTGGGCATTGCATGCTCTTATCCTGGCACATTGCTAGCAAGTATAACTTTGGGGGATCCCCCCAGTAAAGGCAGGCTTAGTCCTTTTTCTGCAGAACTCTTGGACTATTTCATTTCTAGATGCACTTCATGCATAGATGAGATGATAACCTCAGCCCAATTGATTCTAGGCAAAAGCAATGTTACTTACCAAAACAAAATGAGATCAACCAATTTCAATACTACCACAAGTCACTGTTTAAGGCTTGCAATTCTAGTGAATCTCTCCAGTGGCAGCCAGGTGGAGTGTGTTTAAGAAAATCACACCCTCATGTGTCTTGCTACTTATGTGCACACATAGTCGTACCACGTTAGAGGCAATTGCATGCTATGTGATTTATTGTTAGGCAAAGTCTAGAATAAGTACTTTGGGAAAATGTAAAGACTAAAATGCTCTCATGGAGTGCATCCTATGGATATATCTTTTTCAGTTTCTATTCATCGTGGATTGCAAAGTCCTGTAGTGAGAAACTCACCCTGTTTGTCTGGCATTTCTTCTTATCATACTAATTTAAACGGAGTCACTGTAGTCCTCTCTGAATATTCATCCAGCTCCTGGAAACTGCCAAGCACAGCAGAAAATGTGAGACATTATAGAAAGAAAAATAACCATGAAAAGAGAGCTCCCTGATATCCCCAAATGACACAAGACAAATCACGTTTATGAACTGAGCTAGGGAGTTGAAGGAGGGAGGGAACAGCTCCATTCACTGGACCTAAAACCCAGGCTGAATCCTGAAGAAACCCCTTTTGAGTTATGAAAACACTGAGTAGACATTTATTCTACTGGTGTTTCTTCCTCCACCCTCTCCATTTTCACATGCTCTGGTATTACTGCCGTCTTCTAGGATCAGACAGAGAGTCACCACATCTCCAGAGAGCACTTCGCTTTCCATTTGTCTTGAGCCAGCCATTATGGATTGTGAGTTTTGGAACCTGAGATCTTGCCTAAAGGGCTCTGAATAAGTGCCACGCTGAACCCTTTTGCCTAATAACATTTTTGCTTTGTTGAAACTAGACATGATGGAACCAGCCTTCTACAGTCTGCTTTGGACCATTTTGGTCACATCTATACAGAATAGAGAAGCAGTGCACCTAAGTCCCCAAGAGAGCAGCGAGCCCAGTTGGTATATCCAGATTGTGCTACTGATTTACTCTTTGTCCAGGGAGCTTATTGGTGTTCTTGTGCAACATATGCCCCATGCAGGTTTCATCCTAGCTCCTGTTCTCAAAGTAGAAATCTCTCAACTGTGTATAGATGCCTTTGTCATTCCTCTCCCTGAGGACCACAATAGCCTCAGAGGTCATTTGAGCAAGAACAGAGGTCCAGGTTTTTTCTATCTTCACACAGTTATTATCCCTGCTATTGACAGAGTAACAAAAGTGGTTTAGCTGTTTTGCAGACTTCTAGCCAGAAAAGACTGTCCCTGCTGCAGGGAAGGAACAGCCTGATGACCCAACATAAAGAGGAACCACAGGGAGTGGGCTGGAAAATTACACACAGACTCAGTGGTGATGCTTCACACATGCTTGCCTAGCTAAAATACTATATCTTCAAAGTAATTTTCTGAACACATTTCCGGTATTCCTTCTATGGTTGGGAAATCCTCCTTTGGAAGGGAAAAGTATATGTGTTGGAGTGGCAGCCACGAACTTCTGACTCAACTTTCTTAGAGAAAACTTCCCAGCAAACTGGGGTCTGTATGAATTTTTCCTGAAACTGCAGGCCAGTGCTGTCAGCATTTTCTTTAAACAGAACTGTGCAGGGAACATTTGATTTTCCTAGTTATTTCCAGCTTTGCTGACCAGATATAACCCTTACCCCTTTTGAATGCTATTTTTCATAAACACATGTAAGTCTTCCCATATAAGTCTTAATTGAGCAATATTGTCACAATACTGGAAAATCATAGAATCATTTAGGTTGGAAGAGTCCTTGGGATCACTGAGTCCAACCATCAGCCCTACTCTACAAAGTTCTCTTCTACACCATATCCCTCAGCACCACATCTAATCTACTCTTAAACACATTCAGGGATGGTGACTCCACCACCTCCCTGGGCAGCCGATTCCAGTGACTGACCACTCTTTCTGGGAAGAATTTTTTCCTAATGTCAAGTCTAAACCTACCCTGCTGCAGCTTGCAGCCATTCCCTCTTAAAATAAGAAATTGAGATATTTCATGTGTCCTGAAATGGACTCATACAATCAGGAAGGCCTTCTTTGTTTCTTTGTAGAGCTGAAATAGAAAAGTATGCTATACACCTCTTGTTTGAGGGATTTTGACTGTTGCAACACCTCAAACCAAAACCCCTTCTTTCCCACTTTCCTACATTGTGGATATCGACACTGAAGCTCCTTGCTGGCCTTGTTATCTCTCTTCTGTTCCAAATCAGCATCACATAGCAGTAGTGCTATTGAAGTGGTGAGTGATGAGAAGTGGTGAGACCCAAATAAACTGTCCCTTTTTTTCTGTGCAGTCCTGGAGCTTTTATTTTTTTCTAAACACACAGCTTGTTCATCATGCCTGTAGAAGAGGTCATCCTGAGCTCAAGACAAAGCTGACATGAACATTGTGGGCATGGTGTCTCACGGACTTACAGTTGGGAATGGGAAAAGCAACCGTAATATTTCAACACAGAGATCTGCTCCTACTCATCCTTCAACTGCAAAAATGAAAGACATGCTGTGGTGGAACACGCTGACCAAATGTCCTATTTTGTAACTGCCACTGGAGTAAATGTGGCTCACAGGCCTGGGCACGGGGCTACAAGCAGCCAGATTATTTAATTGTTTGTGCATTCCCAAAGTAATTTTTGATGCATATATAGCAATGTCCAACTGTGGGTCAGAAGTTAGCTCAAATCAGCTCCAGAAGGCAGTTTGGATGGGGCCATGCTGCTTTCAAGAGAAATGAACTGAAAGTACAACCATACAGATGCAACCCATCATGTGTTCCTTGTCTTCCCAGCTTGTGAATGCTCTGTTGAATATTTTATTCATGAGGAAAGGTATAGCCTCTCTGTTTCAAGGCCTCCTTTGAAGCTGCCAGGCTTTTCTTGGTCTAGCTTGTGGACAAGAGTTTTTCTTTAGGTGACAAGGTGAGACAAATGGTTCACTTGGTGGGGATGAGAAGGGGTTTAACCTTGAAAACAACGTTTGGAGAATAAAAGCACCTTTGAAAACAATACTTTGTTCACTTTGAGAACAAACATCAGTGCTGTTAAAAATGTAATGGTGATCTTAGGCTCTTTATGGATGAGATATCTGCAGTAGACAGAGGGAAATATTAATGCTACTGCACAAGGTAGAGGAGAAATCCCTCTGGCAAGATGACTATGCTTCTGTGCTGCAGAGGTGTGGTGAACCATGTCCAAATTGATGGAATCCAAATGGAGTAATCCAAAAAGAGGGATATTATAGGGTGCTGGAAAATGACTCACCGGTATTGCTACAGTTGGAGAATAAGGTTTTCTGTCTCAGCCTGGCAAAACAGAAGCTGATGAGGACAAAATTTTTCTTTATAAATAAATTAAGGAGTAAATAGCAGGGAAGCAAAAGACTGTTTAAGCTGAAGGAGATGTTGTGCATGAGAACAGACGGGAGTTTCACAGCATGAGTTAATGTGCGCTGAAAGAGAGCAGTAGATCCCTGCCTGCCAGAGCAGTGAGAGCCTGAAACTGCTTCAGTGAGAAAAGGAAGGAGGGCAATGAGCCTCAGCAGGTAAAACAGCAGCACTGGAAGGGCTCCTTGAGTCAGTGAATGTTTGCAGAGCAAGAGATCAGCACAGTGATTGAGGAGAGGCTGTCTGCCCTTAAACACCTACCTCAGGATTTCTGTGTCTTGGTTTATTGCTGTAACATGTCATCCACTTGACATGCAAGTTACATTTAGAGGCATAAAAGGAACATGCCACTAAAACCAAACAGAGCCTTTTTATTAATAAAGAGATTTTTAAACTAACTGACTTCTTCTGGGAAAAAATATTCCATTTGTCCACTCTGAAAATATGGGGATTTCCTCTAAAAGTGACTAAAAATCTAGTATTGTTCTCTCCTTTCTTTCTCCACCCCCTACTCTTATGCTGAAAAATATTTTACTTGGAGTCCTGATTTTTCTGTAGGAGCCCATGAGTTTGGTTTTTTTTTTAATTTGGTACAACGGGGAAAGAGATCAATTAAGGCATGAAAAAACAGTAACAAAAAAATCTCCAATAATTTTAGAGGGCAGTAACAATGTTCCAGCAAAGCCTGTCGGAGACAGAAAGACAAAGATTTGTGCGGCAGTGCATGCTGCCCATAAATTTACCTTGATAAAGGAATTTTGTGCCGCGTCCCCTCCCATACTGACCCCACAAGCTGCTCTGGAGCTCCAGGCGATCAAAAGCACGTGAAGATGTGGGCTGGGTGTAAATGACGGCCCTGAATTTAGAGAATTTTTTTTCCCACTTCACCTTTCCTAACTGTGAAGTGCAGCTGCTCAGACCTGGTGTCTGAGCTCACAGGAGCATCGGTAGACTTGAGACAACGTGCGCAAAAGGCCCTGACTGCGAATAAGCGCTAGTTACTATTAGGTAAACATTCTGAAAAGTTCATTCATGTAAACATCTGCATTGTTACTTAGGAAATTCCTTTGAACTGAATAGTACTTAGCCATTTAAGATGACAAACATTGTCATGCTGAATGACCTCTTTTTGCCCCCAGAATGTAATCAGACCCTGCAAAAGAGCACTCACCAAACTCAGGCTCTCAAATGAGGCCAGGCATCATTGGAACTGGGCTTTATTTCCCCGGGGCTCAAACACTCTATCCTTCACAGAGAAGGAAACTGAGGCACAAACCCTCTGTAGGAAGTGATACAGTCGAGGATAAAGATGCATTGTCCACAGCACAAATACACATATGTGTCCAGTAACTAAAACTGTTTTAGGTAGCATCTCCAAGAAGCTTGTTCGCTAAAAATCCAAACTTTTCCTTAGCTGCCATTTGGCTACTGGCTCCTCTCCAGTTCTAGAGCTTAATTGAAAGACTCCTTCAAACAGTTAAAAAAAGACATGTATAAAGCAACTCCTCTGAGGCCTTTTCTCTACTACCCTCCAGATGCCTCCAATGAGTGGAAGCTTTACAGCTCACACACTGGAGCTTGCTGCCCACGTGAGTTTTCCTTTGTTTGGGTTACTGTGATTATGGTTTACTTTTACTTCTGGATTTCTTCCTGTAGGAGCATGTGTCATTTCCTGATCTGCTCTTATGACCTAATCATGGACGTCATGCCCTTCTTGTCCTTGCAGCAGGGTAGCACAGTTCATTGTAAAAAATGATGCTGATCTGCTTCTGGTTGATCATAACAGTGATGCAAAGAACTCTGTAAATAATCTTTTGTTTCAAGATGACCTAAAAGATTTCAGAGAAGCTAGAATACAGCATCTTGTGAAGGCACCAAGATATTTTAACAAGCCCAAGTAATAAAACATGTGAGTTATTTTGTACTCTAAGTCTCCAATATGATTGATTATGCCAGCTTGTGCACTCTAACAAAAGGCTTTCTTTGACGTTTTAATTGAGGCAGCAGGAAAAGACAGCTATTTCTAGGAATAGTTTCTAGAAGAACTAGCAGAGACACTTTAAGGTGAGTTGAGACTGGAGGTCTGTAGAGGGAAGACTAGATCTCTGGATTTCTACCTGCAGGCCATAAACACTGGAGGTTGGTATTTTCTTTCGAAGACAGCTATGAAGCAAACTTGAGACTGAGAGAAACAGATTCGTCTGTGCTTCACAGAGATAGTCACATGCAAAACTCCTGCAGAGAGTTCTTCCACTGGAACAACTTCGGGGATCCCAAAGGTCAAACAAGATGGAAGAGCCCTGGAGTAGACAATCTCCACCGTCCTATTTGCCCAGGCTTTTCATTACACTTAGCCTAACACAAATCTTACTGAGATGCTTCGCATTCTAAATGTCTTCAAAGCTGAAGTTGAGAAGTCCTGGACCAGTGGAGGGAGGAATCCTGCACACACTCCCAGGTTCATGATGTGCAGCTGATGACTTCTGATTCTCTGCAGTAGAGGGCAGCAATGACACACACACACTAGCCACTTAATTATCATTGGATTTGGAAAAAAATATACATGTGCATTTATAAAAAAAAAAAAAAAAAAAAAAAAAGGAAAAAACCCCACCAAAGTATAAGGGGAAAAAAAAAAGCCTAGTTCCACTATAATAATATCTAAAGTCAGGGCTTTTCTTCATTTTTGTGGTCACTGATTTCATTGACATCCAAAATAGTGGGAGGCGAGGATGAAGGGAGACTGAAAGGAAAGGGGATATGGCACTACAGTCATTGCCATGGAGCAAGTACCCACAACCATCGATTGCAACAAGAATCCTGGAGACCTTGTTGCTTCCCTAGAGGGCTTGAAATTAAAAACAGCCCAGGGAAAGATTTACTAGCTTGGATGAAATCAGAACTAAACCAGCTCTTTGCCACTATGTCCATGGATTTGGAGAAGCTGCATTATATATAGGCTCTCCATCCCATCTCTTTTGGCAAAGCTGGGGTCTCCAGAAAGAAGGCAGCCTTAGGAATCTAGCCCAAGGCTGCCACAGAGCCTACAGCTACTTGCAGTATATTGCCTGGGAAGGTATAATGCTTTTGGCATCCAGACAGGGATTTGGAGTTAACTCTTTACAACTCAGAAAGTTGGACTGTTTTGCAAAGTGCCAAATACACAAGTATAAATGACTGCACAAAGTGCAAGGTAATAGGAAACCAATCTGGGAATGCAACTAGGCCTTTTCCCATGAAAACTGCACACGGGAAAAGCCGGAGATAATACTCTGGATGGATTCCTTTAGTTTAGAGGTACTGCCAGGACTATTCCATGTGGACTTTCTTCTCTGAAACATCTGATAGGCTTTCCTCATCTATTTTACCCCACTTTTGGGATAGGAAACAACACTTGTGACTTCCTATCACAGTGGTCATGAATAAATCAGCTCTGCACTGCTCTCTGGAGTGATGCCAGGCAGCCTGGACAAATGGGTCAGTGCCAGTTTAGCTCTACTTGGATTCAATAGCTGCTGAATAAGATGACGTTTCCTTCTCACAAATGGCCTACTGACAGCTGTAAAGCGCAGACCAACCTGCCCGTGCTGTGAAAGGGCCACCCCCAGTCTGTCATGTGCTCCTGGCACATGGCAAGTACAGCATGGAAGGAGAGCAGCACCGAGTCACTTCTAGCAGCTCCTGGGCATATGTACAGCTCTGAAATTAGGGTGTCAGTGCCAGGAAAGCGTCTGAGTTCTGTCCTAGGGACTGAAGAGTATAGAATCACAGAATGGTTCAGGTTGGAAGGGACATTAAAGATGTTCTAGTTCATCCCTGCTGTTATGGGCAGGGGTACTTTCCACTAAACCAAGTTGCTCAAAGCCCCATCTGGCCTGGACTTAAACACTTCCAGAAATAGGACATACACAACTTCCCTGAGAAACTTCTTCCTGTGTCCTTGCTTCCATTCTCTGTAGGCCTCGTTTTTGCTTCTGAGTGTGTCCCAGAGCATTTTGTTCATCCATGCAAGCCTCCTGCCTTTTTTGCCTGACTTTGTTTGAATGCATCACTCCGGAGCTTGAAGGAGGTGATCCTTGAATACTAACCAGCTTCCTTGAGCACCTCTCCTCTGCAGTACTTTATTCAATGGTACTCTACCATGCGGCCAAAATCTGCTCTCTTAAAATACAGGGTGGAGTGCTTGCTTCACATCCACTTCACTGCCCTAAGGATCTTAAACTCTACCATTTCAAAATCACTGCAGCCAAGGCTACCTTGAGCTACCCTTGGGCTACCACTAGCCCCTCCTTGTTGGTAAGGACAAAGTCCAGCATAGCTCCTCTCCTTGCTGTCTTCTCTACAATGCAGAAAAGGAAGTGGTCATCAATGCATTCCAAGAACTTCCTGGATCACTTGTGCCCTGCAGGGTTGTCCCTCCAACAGCTATCTGGGTGGTTATGTCCCCATAAGTACCCCATGAGGACCAGGGCCGGTGAACCTGAGGCTACTCTTATGTTTCTATAGAAGGCCTTATCCACTTGGTCATTCTTGTCAGGTGGTCTGTAACAGACCCCCACTATAATGTCACCTGTCCCCATGTCCCCTTTAATCCTGGCCCATAAATTCTTGGTTAGCTCTACATCCATTCCCAGGTAGAGCTCCATGCACTCCAGTTGCTCATTGACATAGAGGGCAACACCCCGTCCTCATTTCTCCTGCCTTTGCTAAAGAGCCTGCATCCTTCCATCGCCACACTCCAGTCAAGAGCCATCCCACCACATTGCCATGATGCCAATGAGATTATATCCCTGGAGGCATGCACAGGTCTCTAACTTCTCTTGAATGTTCCCCTTGCTATGTGCATATCATAGAGGCTTAAGTTGGGTCCCCATTTACTTGCTTGTCTGACTTACTTGCTGGAGTGACTGCAATTTCTTTCTGATGCTCTCCAGGTGGCCTTCCTTTGAGGTGTTTCACCTGTGTTTCCTATTAGCTCCTATTGCCTCAGGAGTCGCTGGCTTATATCCATAAGAGTTTGAGTGTGCTGCAGTGTACACAACACGTATCAGAGCAACAGAGTGAAGGCCCTCACCAGCTCCCCATCCCTCTAACCTTGGTGTGTTATCCCTTATCTTGTCATGAAAAAGCCTGATAAAATCCCCTTCCCCATCAAGTCTAGTTTAAAGCTCAGCCAGTGACCCTCATTAGCTCATGAGCAAAGACCTTCTTCCCCTTTTGAGAAAGATGAACCTCATCCAATGCCAGCACGTCTGGTCACATAGGCCATTCTATTCTCACAAGCACCAAAACTGTTACGGTGTCACCACCCATGGAGCCATTAATTAACAGGTTGAGTACATTTGTTTCTTTCAGTGTCACTATTGGAAACTGGAAGGAGAGAAGTAAAAACAACCTGCACCAGTGATTCCCTTACCAACCTCCCCAAGGACCTGAAGTCTTTTAAGCATTAGGAAAAGAGTTAAAAGTGGTTCTGCTGAGAAAACAAGGGATGTTGGGAAATGCAAGGAAAGAGTAAGATCATAATGTACCAGCTGTCAAGGGGCTGTGGACAAGTACTTAGAATCATAGAATCATAGAATCAGATAGGTTGGAAGAGACCCTTGGGATCATCAAGTCCAACCATCAGCCCTACTCTACAAAGTTCTCCTCTACACCATATCCCTCAACACCACATCCAATCTACTCTTAAACACAGTCAGGGATGGTGACTCCACCACCTCCCTGGGCAGCCCATTCCAGTGACTGACCACTCTTTCTGTGAAAAACTTTTCCCTAATGTCCAGCCTAACCCTACCCTGCTGCAGCTTGCAGCCACTCCCTCTTGTTCTATTGCTAATTGCCCGTGAGAAGAAACCAGCACCAACCTCCCTACAATGCCCTTTCAAGCAGTTGTAGAGAGGGATGAGGTCTCCCCTCAGCCTCCTCTTCCTCAAACTAAACAATCCCAGCTCCCTCAATCGATCCTCATAAGACTTACTCTCCAGGCCTTTCACCAGTTTCATTGCCCTCCTCTGCACTCGCTCTGGCACCTCCAGATCTCTCTTGTGTTGAGGTGCCCAGAACTGGACACAATACTCAAGGTGTGGCCTCACCAGTGCTGAGTACAGAGGGACAATCACCTCCCTACTTCTGCTGGTCACACTATTTTTTATGCAAGCCAGGATGCCATTGGCCTTCTTGACCACCTGGGCACACTGCTGGTCCTGTCTCCAAGTGACTTGTCCATGCTCTGAACCATCAGGTGCACACTGCAGCGAACACCAGCAGAAAGCACATTTTTACATATTCCTCCGACAGCACAGACACTGTCAGGTGCTTTCCTCTCTTTGCATTGCAATTCCTTCTGCCTGTAGCTGAGATCTGAAGAGGTCAAAGGAAGAGGATAACAGAAATGCATGCCAGTCCAGTAATAAATCTTGTTCTCCCTTTTCTGCTTGCAGATGTGCAACTATAAAATAGTTTCAGTACCCTGGTAGCAGAGTAGGGTCTGGGAGCTCTGCCCAAAACAACATCTGAGCTGGTAGCCTAAGCCACCTAGGAACACTGTGGGAAGTGATAGGGATGGGACTCTCTGCTGCAGTGGATGGAGGTCCCCATCTTCCCACTTGACCGGTTGCCTAGTGGGGTTAGCTGCTTGCCAAAGCTTGGATCTGGGATTTTGCAGAAAGACTGCTGAGACTTGTCTAGATCTTGGACTATTATTCCCTGCTGCTTTTTCAAGGAAGCAATAACAATATTGTCATGAAGACCTGGAGCATATCAGTTTCAACTGCCCAGCTGTGTGGGTGATGGTCAAAGGCACAGGCGCCAGGTGGTATCTCTTCAATTCTATTGGTGAAGAAGAAGGGCTTAAGGGCAGAAGGATTCCACAGGTCAACAACTGATTCTGCAGCTGGTGTTGACAACAGGGATTAGGCTTTTATGACCATAGGACCCTCTTTGAGGATGGAGAACTGCTAGGGAATGATGGGATAAACCTGACCAAGTGAAGCAAAAGCATCTTAGCTAAAGGATGGCAATCTGGTGAGGAGAGTTTTAAACTAGAAATAATGATAGAGGACAATGACAACACAATCAAGTGAGGAAGTGGTGGACTAGTTTGGCAAAGGGGAATGTGAGCAAAAGGGACTTCATAATAACAAAACACAGCCGAAGGGGGCTTACTTCAAGAGAAGCAAAAAGCCCGTGTATATCCACAAGGAGATCCTGACAGAACTCAAGTGTTAAAAAAAAAACAAACAAAACAAAACAAAACAAAAAAAAGTATGCAAAAAGTAGAAGCAGTGACAAGTCATCCAAGAGAAATAAAGAGATGATGCCTGAGCATGCAGGGATGGGGTTAGGAAAGCCAAAGCCCACCTGGAATTGAATCAGTGAGGGACCTGAAGGGCAACGAGATGGGCTTCTGAAGGCACATCAGCAGTGGGGAAACCTGGAGCAAAGGAAACTTACTCCAGGTTTACTGAGGATCGGGTTAGGGAATGCTTAAACCAGAGAGACAAAAGACTGTGGAACCTGAAAAGCTTGCACCCATGACTGCTGGGGGAACTGGCTGGTGGCATCACAAGGTCACTCTTCATTATCTTTAAAATATCATACAAACTAGGAGAGACTCGCAGTAACAGAAGGAAGCAGATATCACTCCTCAAGAAGGGCAAGAAAGAGGGCTTGGAGAACAAGCTTGTAAGCTTCACTTTGACTCCAGGAAGGTAATAGAGCAAGTCCTCCCAGAAAACAGTTCCAAATATAAAAAGGGTGCCTGCTCATCAGATGATACAAAGCTAGGATGAGTGACTGCTGAACCAGATAGCTACTTTGACATTCAGAGGAACTTAGATGGTCTAAAGAATTGGACCAACCAGAACTTCATGAAGTTCATCACAGGGAAGTATAAAGTCTGTCCTTGGAGAGGAACAGCCCCATGTACCACGACAGGCTGGTGGCTGACTGGCTGGACAGTTTTGATTAAAAGGACCTGGGGATGCCAGTTGCTGGCAAGCTGACCATGAGCCAGCAATGTACTCTTGCAAGAAAGAAGGTTGATGGTAAGCTGGGATGCAGTAGAAAGCGCATTATCAGCAAGTCTGGAAATGAAGAAGAGGGAGCACAGCTCTTCGCAGTGCTGCCCAGTGGAAAGACAAGAGGCAAAGGATGCAGATTAAAGTACATAAAATTCCATCCAAAGACAAGGAGGAAAAACTGTGCACCAAGGGTGATCATATGTTGGAAGAGGTTGCCTAGAGAGGTTTTAGAGTCCCTGTACCTGGAGACAGTCAAAAGCCATGATCTGGAATGAGCAACATAACCTAGGTGGTCTTATCTGAGCAGCAGGACTGAAAAAGATGACCTCCAGGAGTCAGCTTTGAAGTCAACTACTCTGTGAGTTTGTAAGACTGGCTTATCTAAAGTTGTTCAGTTGTTTCCTCCTAGCAGGAGTCCTAAGGCAGTAGAGTTTCAGCTCCTGACTGCTGCATTCAGGAGAAAGCTCTTAATTTATCTTTTTTTGTGATCAAGCAGAGAAAAACAGGAGCTCATCTACTCCACAAGTTCTCTGTGTCTGAGCTGGGGAAGTGGACATTGGCCTGGCATGAAGATTGGTGATATAAACAGTCTGGGTTGGAGAAGGCTGACCTCCACTGACCCTAACTTCCACTGTAGATGCAGGCTTATATGTATGCTCTAGGTCCATGATTTTCAACCTCTTTCAATTTCAGATTTCAGTGAACACTTGCAGAAATGTAAACCAGTTTAGCACACAGAAATCACAATATCACTCTCCCATACCTTCTGTAGGCATCATGTGGCTGAACTGGCTTTTCTTAGTTGCTTTTCATAGACCAAGTAGGAAAAGTCCATGAATCACCACAGGTCTTTAAACTGAAGCTCAAAAGCCAAGTGTTCAAGGCATGCATTAGTCAATCTCCATGAAGAATTTTATAGAGTTAAATTCCCTTGTTTATCCTCTGCTTAAAGACTCCTAAGGTAATCCTCATTCTTTCATCAGTCCTGAAAGTGATAAAGGGGACATCTTCAAACTCATCTAAGAACAAAAGTGACTATTTCCATATCTGAACAATTTCCATGGAATAGTGTGGGCAGAAAAACTAATTAATTATCAAAACAATAGTAATGGAGAGTACCTACCAGACTACACAGCATTTGTGAAGACTGTTGCATGTTCAAGGTTTTATGTAAATACTTTTTCTATACCTCATTTTGTTCACGGGGACACTGAGTAGATAAAAAATATATGGATAAGGCTGAAGCTGACACAGAAAACATTTTGTGAGGAGCCATCTGACTGTGGGGACAGAAAACACACCAGAGCAAGCTTTTCTGTTATTATTGTTTTATAGATTCCAAGACACAGCACTTGCTAGCAGTCATTTCATCTGCATGCAGCTTTCTACACAGACAGATTTATAGAGCTCTCCTACCCCTTTAGTTCTAGCCAGCTATTCTTCCAGCCAGAGCATCCATCTCTCCTCAATAAGTATACTTCTATCCATCTAATCACGAAATCATTCATGCCTTCACAATATTTATGTAACGTTCCATCTGCCCATTGCTCTTTGCATTGGTCAATTCTTAAAGACATTCAACCATTTTCTCAACCTTCGGTGTCTAGTTCCATAAGATATGTTTTTTAAACAGAGCACCACAATTTTGTTTGAAATGAAGAAGAAAAATAAGGAAGTCTCACCATGCGGAGAATTGGCATCTGAACCATACCCTATAAACGTATTCACAGAGGAAGTATTACAACCTTCGAAAAGGTTGCCAGACAATCTGACCTAAGCTGGAACTACCAAGCAGAAGAATCTGAGGAGGTCTATCAGTGTTGCTTTTTCACATACATATTTTATTGTATTGTCAACACATTTCTGATCCCTTTCAAGATGAATGCATATTTTCCAGATTTTATTTCCTCTCTGCTTCTTTTGTGGCTTCTTAGTTCAACTGTGCAAGGAAAAGGAAACTAAATTAAATTTAAGCAGCTCGAAGCTCTGCAAGGGATGGCGTGCAGGGTGTGTTGGCTGCCATTCGCATCTGGACAGGCGCCGCTGATTCATACATATGAACAAGGAGGTGACAATCATTTATTTCAGAAGCCCAGCCATTCATTTCAGAAGACCCATGCCCCCTCCTGTTCCCCCACCGACTCCCCCTCCCAGAATAATAATACATGATTGAGGGAATCATATTCTCAGAGAAGAGGATCGGAAATGGTTCTGTTGCTCTTCGGCAAACTCTCAAATAAAATAAGAACTTTCTATTATTAAACCTCATTATGGTACGGAATTTTCCCACACTGAGAAGAGAAAATAGCTCAAATGAGATTCAATTACAGAGTGTCACAGGAGGCTATGTAGCTTAACAGGTTGAGCACTGTGAAAGCTTGGGAAAACCAGCATCTATTCCGAACTGCTCCAGTGACAACCTTCTTGATGACCAATCTACTATGTGAGATGATTCCCAGCTTCAGAACCTTTTAGGCCTGAAGATGCCTCCAAGCAAATAGCAGGTCTCTTGAACCTGTCCCAGCAACATTCCTCTGTGGTTTCAACAAGTGCATAAGGAGGCAGATGAAAGTGAAGTTCTTGCTAAGATTCTCCTGAAGAGAGGAGTTGGAGGTGACTCGCTTTCCCTTTCCCCCACCTGCCAGTCCATAAACGTAATCTTGGACCTCTCTCAAGTAACATGACTTACCTGGCTTTAGTGGTGATAAGTGCTAACTGACCCTTTCAGAAATCTATGGATGGACAGATGGATGGAACAAAGGAAAGAAAGGCACATGCAGAGGTAAAATGAGAGAAGAGGGAGACATTTCTGTGGGAGCCTCTTGTTAAAACTTTGGCAGTGCTTCACTGAGTTTAGGACAGGAAGTGATGAATATTTCACTCAATGGAAACCACACAGGGGATTTGAGCTGCTACAAATATATTTGCCATACCTCCTACCAGTTCTCTAGACATAACAGGAAACTGAACGTTTTATGAATGTGCAAACCTACCTGCCTATAAATAATACAGAATAAATTAAGCACAGAGTTAAAAGGGGCAAAGCAGGTTGAAAATGTTACTGATCTCTGTCCAAAGCAATAAACCATCATGCATTGTCTACTCGGATATTGCTTTCTCTCCTACCAGCTCTACCCTTCTGGATCATGATCATTGCTGGAGGCTAAGCAAAGCACTGGCCTGGCTGGCTGGAAGTTGATGTGGATACAGCTCGAATTCTTCCAGAAATGGTGGCATCTGGGGATCTCCATGACATATCTGAGAGGCAAATCCATCCCCGAGATCTCTGATTGGGAGGAAGGGCAACCAGCTTGGGTAAAGGACAGAGAAGACACCCCAGACCAGGGCGTTTGACAGGAAAACCAGGAATGCAACTTCAGGTCAAGGACCTTTCCCAATGCCAGGGAATTGGCTTCAGACATTGTGGTCAGTTCTGGATGAGGAAGGAGCGGGGAGCAGAGATGGGAGCAGGGAAGGGGGTAGCAGTAGGTTGGGGCATGCGTGCAGCAAGGTTTCATGCATCGAGGAAATGGGCAAAGTCAGAACTCCTGTTTCAAGGTGCTGGTGGTCTCTGGTGGGAACTAAAACACCTCACATGCTGGCAGAGGGATCCCAGACACTGTGGAGAACAATTTTCTGTGTGCCTGTGCCCTGGGCACCAGTGCTATTAGCCAGGATGGTAAGTTGAGACACTGCCTTAAGAGGAGGATGTGATTGTATGCTGGACTACAGCTGT
This sequence comes from Jacana jacana, assembly GCA_013400555.1. Classification (NCBI taxonomy): domain Eukaryota; kingdom Metazoa; phylum Chordata; class Aves; order Charadriiformes; family Jacanidae; genus Jacana; species Jacana jacana. The sequence goes on from VZTM01008335.1 coordinate 551,584, forward strand.
CATCTCCAGGCTGGGTCAGGCAGACAATACCAGTGTGGCATGTTTCTGTGGCCTGCAGGAAGGAGCAAGGCAAGCAGTAGCCAGATATCAGCAGGCTTTTCTCAGAAATATTGAGTACATCAAAAGGTCCTCAATGCAGTGGAGTGATACAGCATGCTGCTGGGACATGTTGCCTGCTTCCATGTCCTGAGATTTCAGAGGACCACAGGGGCTTTCTGCCCTTGCCAGTAGCAGGAGTTTCAACAGCTCTCTGCACTGTCTGTAACTGAGTGAAAACCAGCTGGGCATTTTGTTGTACCCTCTTAAGGCAGACGAACACAGGAATCAAAGATGCCATCCTTCTTTTCCTTTTAGAAAGGTATTCCCTGAAATGTATGGATTAGAGGTGCTTAAATCCAGGGTCATGAATTTAAAGAATAGTTCCTATCAAAGAAGGAAATGCTCCCTTTGCTCATAGAGCCTCGTTCAATTTGATCACATTTCTCCTTCTTCCTTTAGTGGGTTATGAAGCTCCGTGATGCTTTTCTTTCTAAATAAATCTACAATGTTAGGTCAGGTTGCTTGACAACTAATGTGTTACCATTGCTGCTAGCTGCCCTGGAGAGGTGAATAACACCTGTCTGTCTTCACCAGTTTTTAAAGCATTTTGGAAATCTCCTGAGCAAGGGGAAAAAAATCTTAATTCCCTTCAAAACAATAACTGAACTCAAATCACTTCCTATACCCCCACATTTTAGAGTGTGCTTCTTCTGCAAATCCCTGACCTGGAGGGGAAAGAAGGAAAAAAAAAACAAACCAAAAGCAAGCGAAAGCCCTCACATCCATTGCTAGATTTTCACCTCAGAGGTGGATAAGAATGTACTGATGCTAGGTGGTTTCCAAATAGTAGAAGTATTTTCACTTTAGGTCTGATTCTGGAGACCTTGAAGTGTGTGTTTGACTTCTGCCTTTAGGAATAATCTCACCGAAAGGAACAGTTCAACTCTAAAGCTGCAGGTTTTCTAGCACAATCACTATCTTGCTGAATTTTTGCAAGACGGCACTTCTCTAACTGTGTGTGCTGTCCCCCTAACAGGGAGATTTATCAAAGACTTAGTTATAATGAGAGCTCTGTAATTATCCAAGTAGATTTCTAAATTCATGGGGCAGATTGTGAGACTATGAAATGAAAATAAGGCTCTGATACTACTTACATTGGTAAAAGAATATTAATTTAAGAGCTTAAATCTGGTTATGCTGGATATATACCAGATGCCCATCTATCCCAGTGTCCTATCTCAAATGCTAACCAACATTATATACCAGGAAAGAGCCTAAGAGAAGTGTGGGACTGAAATGATAACTGCTTGAAATACCCTCTTGTGGATATCTGAGTTCCCTTCAGCATATATCCTACATCTGGATAGCTTGCAGAAATGGGTGGTAATTAGATGTTCCTGTGTAAGGAACACAGAGTCCCTGCCCCGAGAACCCTGTGGCAGAAGATGAATTGACAGTCACTGATGGCTGAGGAGCAAGATCATAACTCCCAACAGATGCAGCATGCACCCCTACCCTTGAATGACCAACTCAGAACATATTCATCCTCTATGTGCATTTAGTCCTTGGCCTCTCATCCATGCTGACTGCCACATGGGCTTGGTCTAGCATAAACAAGCGGTACTAAACCTTTCCGACATGTTACAGAACTGGAGCACCTAAGGGCGTCGCCACTAATAGAACTTTTGGCCAAGTCCTAGATATTCCAGCAGCTGAATCTCAGTGGTGAGATGTGATCTGTTTCTCTACCATTCTTTTAAAGACACTAGAATTTTTCCCCCCTAAATCTGATGAAGCTCATTAGGACCCTGCCAGAACAATCATGTGTTGCAAGCTTGTTCCGGGCATGAAAAAGAAAAAGGAAAGCTTTGGATTGAGAAGATCTATGTGCACTCAGAAGATTGTGAATCACCCACATATAGCAGGGATGTTGATCTGCTTAAAGTTAATCATCTGCCTAACATGTTGGCTGGATTTGGGACACATTTCTGATGAACAGTTTATTTCATGAATTCCACTCTCTCAGTTGGCCGTTAACAAAGGGCATATATATTCAGATACAAATATAAATATATTTTAAGATTTGTATAACTGAACATATATCCCCAAATATTCATTATTTAAAAACATTTACTAATGTATTTTCAGATTAATTCCTGGTATTTGGATCCCTGCCAGTATTAATACTGGGCTGCCTTCAAGTTTAATAGTAGAATTATTTTAAAATATAAATGTTCACTGAAGCTGATTTGATGTTTTTTTAATGTTGAGATTTCTCTACAATTGCTTTAATAATATCCTTTTGACCAAAGAGAAAATGCTAGAATAATTTTTCCCTTTCACTTTTGGGCAAAACTTTATAATTTTTATAAGAGAAAAAAAAAAAAAAAAAGACACTCCTTCCTCTCCCCCAACTTAAAATCTTTCAGTGTACATATTTCTCCTTATTTTCAGCAAGAATTTTTAATTTGGATGTGTTGAAATACCACATTCCTTATTCAAAAGACTATTTTTTCAAACAGTTTTTGATGTGTGACATAGTTGTTATTTTACAAGGAACCTGAAACATTTCACTGGAAATTTTTACTGGAGAAAAAACAAAGTTCAGTTTTCAAACTCTTACACTCACACGCACAAATGGTATTTTTCATTCATCCGGCTCTGGTCTTCACTCTGGATCTCCCACTGAAAGTGAACAGCGTAGAGGCAAAGTGATTTAGCTGAACTAATAAAGCAATTCAGATAAATGCAAGAGGAAATGTTCCTTTTATCATTCATCAGCTCCTGCTTGAGATAGACCATGTTAACATTCACTCCCTAACAATTTGGGAGCAGGGTATGAACAGCATCCAGTCATATGCATGAGAAAAATAAAGGTCAGGGAGATTAGATGCTCTTCTGTCAAAGATCATCACATTCACAGCTTGGCTCAAATTCAGGAGCTGTCGTGAATTCAGCCCCTGGCACTGGGCTGACTAGTGAAGTCACTCCTATATCCTCTCCACAAACTATTCTTCTCAGACTCTTCCCATCATCATGGTGACTGTCAGTCCAATCTGAGGGTGACACTAAAAGGAAGAGGTGTCTGGGATGTTTCCCTGACATGTATTTATAGCGATACACGAGCTGGGCTGTGGTCACTCCAGCACTGAGACCATGGTGATAGTAAGGAAGGAATGTGTCCAGGAGAACTTTTCTGCTGGAGTCCAGGAGAAAAGGTTGGCTCACAAACAGATGGAAGTAGCCCTCAGGTCCAAAATCTAGCAACACTCAGCAAAAAAAGACATTACTACATGGGCAAGCCTTTCTCTTTCCCCTTGCCTCATCACTGCTCACATTCCTAACATACAAGGTGCTATTGTTTTCCAGCCTTTGATTTACTCTTCCTAAGGGTGCTGCTGTCTGAAAATAGACATCAAGAAAACGTGGCTTCTGTTCTTACTGATCCCCCACAAATCACTCCTTGCTTTCTGAAAGTATCTCTCCCCAAATATGATCCCCCCCTAGCAGCCCCACCAGATGCTTAGTTTCTATACCCTTTCTTATGTGCCTCCAAAGACAGCTTCTGAGATACCTGACAGATTTGAATCCTCATCAAAGATGTCAAATTTTATGATAATAGTGGAGGACTACTTCAGAGCAAGAGATTTGGTGGGGGGATAATAGGGAAAGAAGGAACAGAAAGATGCAGATTTTGTTTTAAATTCTGAGTAGGCACCCTGTGCCCTGTGCTGCAGGGAAGGCACATCTGCATCACCCTGCAGTGAGTGGTGAGGACCCAAGATCTGTTTCTGCCACCAATAAGCCTATGACTCAACACCTCACCTCTGGAGGTCCCAGTTCTCTTCTTAAAAGAACTGATAAATTACAGATTTTCAGCTTCAAAACATTTCTACAACTTTTGCTACACAAAATGGTTTATACAATTGCAACGCACTTGTTTTTGTCATGGATTGAAGCATCAGTGCTACACCCAAAATAAAGATGGATTTGTTTCAGGTGTTATTTTGACCCATCTTGCAAACTCCAGGCTGGAAAGCTATGTTTTATTTCCAGTTTGTGCGGATGCAAACAGTAACTCACACACTACTGGTGAGTTAGGCTGTTTGGCTCATGGTTCTTGGCAGATGCTTTCAGCATTAACTGTGGTCCAGGAAAGATGTCTTCTACCCAAAGAGCCAAAAGACTGTGATTTGCAGGTGAATGAATGACATTGTCAGTTTGGAGACAGACATCACTTCCTGTGTGGAATCACTCTTGCAAATTCTGACTCTCATATTGGTGAAACATGAAATCAGGGTAGCATTGCAAGAGCCTGTAGAAAGTCCACTCTAAGTAGCTGATGATTTCAGTATCCAGGTTTAGACAACAAGTGTCTATAGCAGACAGGACAACACAGGAACGTTATGAGACTGTCCCACCCCAGCATGAAAGCCAGTGATCATCCACACCAGCCTCACAGATAAAGACTGCTGTAGGAGTTGTTGCAGAAAGATGTTCAAGGACACCAGCTTTGTGGGTGTTTAAGAGTTCCTCCCCATACAGAGAGGATCTTTGGAGAAAAAACGTGCCCTTCATACAGCGATTCTACCTTTCCAACCTCATAGTCTCAAAGTGAGCTATGACTTACATTTGCAAAGTTCCTCAAGAGTTAGTACCTGGTTGATAGCCAAGTATTACTATCATTCCCAATACTTCTATTTAACTTTTTTACTATTTTATTTAATCGTTCCATTTATTTATTTACTAACCCATTAATAGACTTATGAATGTTTCATCCATTGCCCCTGTAGATTAAGGCCAGATCACCTGAGCTTATCATAGCACAAATGATACTACATCTTTTCCATAGCTTTGTTTACCATGTATCTTGGAAAGACATCAAACCTTAATGTAAAGACAGCAGCTTACAGAGAAGGTGGCATATCCCTTGAGAAGCAATTTTAAATTATTATTATTCTCTCCATGAAAAATCTTAAAAAATGTTTTGGATTCTGAACATAACTGAAGTAACAGTATTTTTCAAAATGCAATTCAAAAACACCCACTTGTTAACTTGCAACCTAGCAGAAGCAGCATCATTCATTTCTACAGAGAGATTCCTCTTTGTTTTTACTGGCAGGTTAAACATGTTAAGTAGACACATTCTGGAAATATGCTTTTGATCAGAATAGTGATGATATAAGATAAACCTTTCTTACAGAGTGGTTGAGCTGGTTGGGACATGTCTTTTATCCCTTGAATATCATTAAAAGCAAAGAATTTCAGTTTTCATCAAAATATTTAGTTTATGTCAAAACTTCAAGTGTTCAAGAGGTTTTGGTGAAAAAAAGAAAAACAAACCTTTTCCATTTTTGGCAACAGTAAAATGTTAGGGGTAAGAAAACTAAAACTTTCAGTAACAGTAAAAAAAGCCAGCTTTTTGCATCTATAATTTTTCAATCGAAACTTAAAAAAACTGTCAAAGTTTAATATGGTGGTGGAAATTTTTGCTGTGATGAATATCACTGCTTTGTCAAAACAAATGTCTAAAGACAGCATTTGAACCAACTGCCTTTAGTCATTTGGAGCTTCTCAGGATCTGATCTGCATGCTTTTCTGAGTGGGTTTTCACCTCATAATCAAAAGAATCCAGAAAGAAATCAGGACTTGGCTGATTTGGGGTGCACGTACACACATGTGAGGTCACAGACACGGTCACCTGTGTTCACAAGCATGGTCATTGAAGTGCAAACCTTGCACAGGTCCCCATCTCTAGTTTAGGACATATCTCACAGCCTTTAACTAGAGATGATACATCAGATAGGGAACCTAAAAAAGAATGAGTGTAGCTCAAAGAGGGATCAGGTGGATTCACAGGTCATTTCTGGAGATGGAATTAACCTGTGTCATGAGGGAAGGAGCTGAGGGAAGAGGAGGATAAAGAGGAAGGTTAAGGCATGGTCAGCAGTGGGAAAGGGCAGTTTCTCTGTCTCCTGTGTAGATATGGAAGCATAAATGGTGTGGGTGTGTAAACCCTTCTGTGTGCAGGGGACAGATAAGAGATAGATAAGGATAAGAGCTCATATAAGCTGGGTGTCTGCATAGGCATGCTGAGAGGATCTTTGTCTTTATTCCCAAATTCTGTGTATTTCTTAAAAAATCTCGTATTTATTAACCAATGTCATTCCGACTTGCAAAGGAGAGCTCAGAATCTTACATGAGTTTATCAAATGTTATGCAGATAGGCAGCCAGATGGAGGCAAAGTACCCTTGAAGGAAGGGTTGCAGTGTAAACATGCCCATTATTCGTCACCAGAGAATCCACAGAGGAGTTCACCCTCCAGGCATAAATCCGTTGAAAACTGAGCTATAAGACTGTGTATTGCTTATAAATAACGACTCTTGTTACAGCAGTAATTTGAGCAGCGGGAAAGCGGAGGCATGCTATGACTGCACTTGTTCTCACAGAGAAGACATAAATCCACATCTTCTGGTCTGCGTAACAGCACAACACACAGCGAACGCTAGGAATGGCTCCGGCTGTAAATCACGGCTGGCTTCCAGCTGCTGTTGCTTTTGTGATCTTAGCTGAGCAGTTTGTGCTAGGCTGTGTGTAACAGCATTACGCCTAGAGGCTGGCAGGCAGTGTGAAGAATCAGGCCCCGTTTTGCAGGAGACACAGGGAGGAAAGATGGTCTCCCCTTCACGTTGTATGCAGCACCTCAGCTCTAGACTTGAGACTGGGATAGGATGGGAGCTTTTTCCAGAAATGTTCTCATTATAGCCAGTATGATTGGTCATCACTTCGTGAGCCAATTTCCTTCACAGGAGTGTTTACAGAGAGTTGAAGTGTTCTAATGCCTAGGAGATGCCTACAAACAACTGGCAGAGATATGACTTGCAGAATCACAGAATCTTGGGGATTGGAAGGGACCTTGAAAGATCATCTAGTCCAATCCCCCGGCAGAGTAACCATGTCTTTCTGGAGTGGCAGCTGGAGGTCACACAGGATGCCCCAGGATATCGACAATAATCCTCAGTGCCTATGTCTCGGGAAGCAAGTTATACTGCAAGATAAATGACACCATCAAGCAATTTCTATGTATGCTTACAACTGCCCTTAACTATGGGGAACCAAATTGCTGGGTCATCTTTAAAATATTGTAGTGTTTTGGTGAGGGGGAAGGGAAATACATTATTCTCTCTACTAGGGACAGGTCAGGAGGTTATGGGTGCGGACTACAGTGAAGAGTGCTTACGGTGGACATCAGGAAATACCTTGTAACAAGAAAAAATGCAATTTACTGCCTGGTGAAACTGTGACATTTCTCACTGGAGGATTGTAGGAAGGAGGCAGATAGCCACACTGATCTGCCAGCCTCTGGCAGATGGTCAGAAAGACCATCCTACCTTAGGGTAAGGTACATCAACAAGTTAACCTCTGAAGAGCCTTCCAGGCCTTCTTTCTCTTTAATTATTTGGGTTAATATTCCTTCCTGCAGAACGATGAATAGGTCAGGCTCCTTCCTGGCCAGAAGTAATGCAGCCACTGTAAAGATAATCGCTATCCCAAAGGATTTACACCCAAAAGAGACACACCTCTGGGGCACAACAAGAAGAAATGACTGAGCCAAAATCACAAAGCAGGTAGCAGAAACAGGAATTAGCTTCAGGGCTGCTGACCCCTAATCTGTGGCCACCAGACTGCACGCCATCCCTTATTGTTAGTTTTGACTGTAGACCCTTGGTCTTTCACAAGCTGTGCTGTTCTGCCCAGCAAAGGTAAAAAGCATTTGTAATGGGGAATAAATTTATTGCCAAATTAATTCTTCACTGCTGCAAATAACCCTTTGATTTTAGAAAAGGAGCAAATTAATAGTGAGCCATATACAAGTACTTTAAAGGTTTTGCCCTTTAAAAGCAAACAAAGACTGAAGCTGGCCAGAGTTCAGTGGGAGCGATTAAGAATAGCTGTTTGCAAACAGGGTGACTGGGAGGTAAAGTCCTGCCATGGGTCACTGCGCAACCCTGGTTATTTCTCCTGTGCTGGCCTTGTGGAAACACTAGTTATTCTGCTTGCATGGTGAAGACTTTCCAGTTTATTCCAGGGGCCTTGGTTACAACCACAGGTTCTTTTTTGTTTATGCAACTGCAATAAACATTTCTGGTTTACCTTGATGCTAAGATTTTCTGTGCAAAAAATTGTTGACCTTTCCTGTTTTCAATTACCAGTTAGTGTTGTGTTGGGTATACATGTGCGCGCATTGCGGGCTCTTTATGTGTGCCATAACCTCTTTAGACTTCAATGAATGAACAAGAAGCAATTCTCTGGAGTCTCTTCCAGTGCTCACGAGAGGAAGCAAAAAGAGCAGCGTGTAATTTTGAGAACATTCCTGATTGCGTCTGCATGCACGCTCTGCTCCTCTCACAGGCAGCTCTGTTCATACTTATGTTCTTACTTGGGGAACAAACCACAGCCTCCAGTGAAGCAGGGAACGATGGTGAGAACAGGCAGTTCTTTGGGATTGCTTCACATGCCAGTTGCCAGATTAAAATGTGAGACAAGAAAAACCTCCAGCCTTGCACATGCATACACCACCTGAATTGTGATTAGAAATGCTCTACAAGCCCTGTCCAGCCTGAGAACTTCACCTATGTGATCCATTGCAACTGCAGAAGCCCATGTCCCAGGCTCTGCTGCATCTCTGTTGATGTCATGCCATCTTTTTAGATTTCAGTTTTGACCTACATTGTCAAGGCTGCATAGGGAAACACACTCTGCCATAGTGGGGCACATGAGGCAGAATTTTTTTGTTAATTTGTATTTGTTATCAGTTCTGCCTGTGCTATACAGGAAGTGGTACTGCCAGAAGGTCCACTTCTGCAGGGCCACACAGTGTGTGCTCTGAAATTAATGCTCCGATGTCTTGATTTGTCCAGCACAACAGACCACATGTGAATATGGCATTATTCAGCCCAAAAGCCAGAGGAAAATGGAATCTCTTGCTCAACCAGTATTACTGAGAAATTAAAAGGTACTGTGAAATCCATGGTTATAGACTCCTTTGCCCATCCCACAGCCACTACTCCTCAAATTTTTCGGGCACAAGCGAATATAGCTCCTGAACATCCAGGATTAATGTCTACTACTAGTAGTAGATTAATGTCTACTACTATCTGTAGACTAATGTCTACTACTGTCAGATATATTTGGGATTGGGAAGAAGCAGTAGGAGCCTCCCCAATACAGGACAGAGAGAAGACTTCAGGGGACAGTAGAGCAATCCTTGGCAGTGGCAGGAGCAGCTCAAGCACTTTGCACCAACAGTCTTGCTGTACCCCCTTCACTCCTTGCTGCCTTCCTGTGCCCTATCTGACCTGACCCCTCTCCTCNCTGATAATGGTGCTCACTTCTGCACTTTGCAAGCAATATCATATAACCCTATTAGAACCTATGATAAATTCTGTCTAAAAAGCAGTTCAGTGTTAATCCCTTCATGGAGAGAAACTTCTATTTCTTTGAGGTTTTATAAGGATAGGTGTTTCCACTTTGTGTCTGGCTTTTAGCTGCCACAGTAGTAGGCAGGAGTAACCATCACATAACAACAGGCATCAGTATTTGGTGGAAAACATCTAGGGAAACCTTAGGAAAACTGACCAAACTTCCCCTCTCCCTTCTAATCTACTTGCAGATAAAAGGATGGAAAATCAGGGAATGGAACATTTATGGTTTAATTTCTATAGCTTGGAAGACATCCAGTTAGGAGAATGTGATACACGGCATTGTAAAAACAGAAGGTGAGAGAAAGAAAAATAGAGAAGCTAGGCACTGTATAATAAAAAAGGCATGGTGAAAAAAAAAAAAAAACAAAAGAAAGAAATATCAAGCAATCTGGCAGTATTTCAGCATGGTAGGTTCACAGAATATAGCTATAATCCACTGAAAGAAAACTGTTTGGCATCAGAGGAAATCTAGCAAGTGAAGTGCCGGATGGGGATATGGTAATGAGGACTGATGTGGTAAAACACTGGGAAAACCCATTCTTGAGGGGGCACAGGCGGCAATTTTCCTGATGCTGAAGTAGCTGTCCTGGTACCAAAAGGCAATGCCAGACCACTGTAGGTCAGGGAGGAAAAGAAGGCGGGAAGCAGTGTAAGTGAGAAGCAACCAAATAAAAACACGCAGAGGAAGCCGAGGCTTTGAGGGAAAAGATAAGGGCAGCCAAAAAGCACTCTGAATTAATGGATAAGCAGCACAAAAATGTGCTCTTACCAAGGTATCATTAGAAAAGAAGAGACAGGGCACAAGTGACTCAGACAGCTGAAATACCATGTCCTTTTTATCACCTTTCATCAGCAAGGAAAAGAAGTAAACAAAAACAACAACAAAAAAGAAAAATATGTTTGAATCAACCTATAAAAATGCCTGTTAGTAGAAAAGAAGTAGAGAAATATGTGGAAAATTGGATAAGAAGCAAACTGGTCAGTGCCAGGTGATATGAATCTGGGAACACTATAGTTACAAGTGAGCAAATTTTATCTACCACTATCAGAAACAGGTTGAGACCAGAAGATCTGGAAAAAGTGAAGGTTGTGCCAGACCTTCAAACAATCAAAAGAATCACACTCCTGGTAATTACCATTCTGGAAATGTAAACTCTGACTCAAGTACAACAGTTGAATAAGTAAGAAGGGGAAGGACTTGGGAGTAAGCCTAAAGTTGGAGCCTGAAAACTGAGGCTGTGCATCAAGAAAATCTTCCTGGAAACGAGAAACATTAACCTACAGAACAAGCATCTCATTAAAAACATATGAAAGCCTCTTCTCTGGGAATACTTACACCTACATAGCTCAAGTCAGAAACGCAAGGAAGATGCCTGAACTAGCAAGGAGAATGAGGGGATGGCTATCAAACGCTTCAAGATAGCAAATATACATTATTGCTATCTTGAAGGATTGCACACCTAGAAAGAAGAACAATGGCAAATTGGAGTATGCTGATGTATCTCTAGACAGTCCAGATACCTCCTGTCTTTTGAGGACATTTTTAAATGGTAACCTCAATTTTATTTCTCTTTCTGCAACAAGCTTTCTAAAAGAAAGTCGGATAAATTTTGTGTCCTTTCATATTGATTCTCTCTATCTTTTTGTGCTCTGGTAGAGACCATGAGGGTCAGTTTCTCAAACTCAGCTCCCTGATGTTCTTCCCCAGCTCAGCCACCTCTTCCCTCTAACATTTTGCTTCAGAACATGAGCTCAGTGTTGATGGGGAAAGAAAGCTGAGAAACATATCTCAGAGGAAGCAAGGACAGCAAATAAAAAGGAAACTCCCATGGGCATAGCAGTGGTTTAAGGAAGGGAATGGTACATCAACAGGAGAGAAAATTTCTGGAATGAGCAGAGGTATTGAGGAAAAGGGAGCTCTGAGAGAAAGAGAGGAAACCCTGGTCAAAGAGGAAGACAAAGCTGATCCCCCATGGCAGCAATCAGGACAGAAACTATGCTCATACAGTGTTCAGGGTGCAATCCTCACATACCAGACCCATGGATGCTTCTCCATAATGCATGTACAACTCTGGCTCCAAAAGATCAGCAGCCTCACAAAGTAAAATATGGCACAGGTAGGACACAGCTGGCATCCAGAGCAATGCCAAGGATGCCCCAGCTGTGGGGAAAAAATTAGGTCAAAAATCCAGGGGAAAAATTACATTAAAAAAAAATTCTCTTTCTCCAAGAGGGAAATATTTTGTTCGAAGCTGTGCAGTCAGCCCTGGCAGTGAACTTGGCCAGAGAACGACATTCTCCTTCAATGGATGCATCAGTCACAGTTTTTGCCCATTCCTCAAGTTCCTACTCTCTGCTAACCAGCGTCACTCCTGCTTTCTCCAGGCTTAGTCGCAGCAGGTTCCTTCTCATCCAGCTCCCTGCAGTGGCCTGGCCTGGGGGAAGAATGGGGATGGCTCTGTTTGGAGTGTTTTCTTAAGCATTGTTTATAGTTTACTCCTCCTGAGCACTTGTATATTTTTGTTTCAGCCCACTCACATGCACAGCTAGGAAACACACAGGCCAGGGCTCCATGCAGTCCCTTAGCACACCAGGATTCTGCATCATTATCCGAAAACTGCAGGAAGCAACTTTTATTTGAAAAGAAAACAGCCATATCAGGCTATTCCACACTCCCCTGCCCCAGGCTGAAAGTCCCCACTCTGTGTCCCAAGTCTTTCTTGGAGAGCAATTTTGCATACCGAAGCTAAGATTGCTCTCAAAGATGCCAAAGGAATTTGGTTCCTTGGCTCCCAAGGAAATACTTTGAAATTAGATGTACACATGTATTTGATGGCTCTGAATATTTCCACTGATAACATTTTTCAATACTCTTCATCTCCCAGCCCTGCAAGGGAAGGTATTGCTCTCCTGACAACCCACTGGAAATAGTATGATATTTGATATGTGTTTGAGCCAAGATGCCTCTTTGTCCTGAATTATCCAGACAGCAGCAAACCCATTCCTGCAGAGTCTAGTGAAAGGAGGTATCAAGGTAATTACCGTTAGCACCTTTTACCACAAAATAATGAGGCACCGAGAGAATGCAGGTTACTAAAACCATGCTAGAGGCATGTAGGATAGTTAAAGGTTAAATCCAAATTGCTAAAATCCAACGCAATGTCATAACTCAAAAGTAGTTCCCTCCATGTCCTGGGATTTATGCCCTTTCTGGCCAAAGGCCTTTGCTGGACTAAGGGGGGAATAGGACTGAGGTCCTTTTTGTAAGATCTCTTTTGGAGACCATTGGATACCACTCACATGAACACCAGTCCCAGAGTGCCCTTATTCCTGGAAGCCATTGGTTTTAATAACTGTGGCCAGCTCTTGCTGGGAGCTGCAAGGCATCTTGTAGGGAAGGAAGTCCTCTGCACCCTTTGGCTGCCTCAAGGTTGTTGATACTGAGGGATGTGATAAAACTATATATAGACATTTACACACATATATACAAATTCGACATTCATACTGATGGAGAAGGGAGTAGAAGAATTTTCAGGAGGAAAGGCACAAGATGAAATGAAGTGAAGAAAAATTTGGATGTGCTCTCAGGAAAATATTTGTATGTGAATACGTCTTGAGCTGTGGAATGGTCTCCCAGTGGGAGTGGTGGCAGGGTGGAAGCCCCTTGACTTGAATTATTTCAAAGTGGACAGGACAAAGCTCTTGGGACTATGCAGTATGGAAAATCCTGCCTTGTCTAGGGTCAGCGGATGGACTAAATGACCTAGTGTAATAGGTCTTTTCCATCCCTGATTCCAGTGAGTCTCTGAGAACCAAAGTCTCATGAAACCAAAGACCCATGAATATAGCTCACATACCAAGATGCTAATGTCATTGCCAGACCTTTGGTCCCTTTGGCAGAGCTAACCAATGGACCTGGGATTCCCTCCAGCATCCTCTTTGGTGGCTTTAAGAGCTCTAAATGTAAGTCCTAATCCAGACATCTCTGCTATTGTGCTAGGGCAGATCAAACCGTAAAGTGTGAAGAGAAACAGTAATAAAAACTCCACAAATTTTTCTTATCTATTTTATTTCAACTCTAAATGCAGAATGGTCTCCATCCCCATCTTCCTTAGAGTGGAGACAAGCCTGCTTGGCTACATGTACATATTCACGGCATGCTTCATGCAACAACAGCAGGACTTGATTGTAATGGGTGTGAACAGCAAACTTATTTTACCTTTTGTTCTCCAGTTCTTTCTGGTGGAGACTTGGGCAAATTCCTGTGGAAACTAAACAGTATTTAGTGGAGCAAAGGTGTGAAAATACCTGAGGACTCAATGTTGGAAAAGTACTGTTCATAACAGCATTGTTTGTTGCTTTCATGAGGAAATCTAAGTGCTATAAGATTGAAATGACAAGTGGATACAGCTTTGATTTTACATCCCATCCACATAATGATAATTCCAGCAGGCACAAGGCTCCTTTACAGCAGGCAGAGACCTGCTATAAAGTAAGCTCGATCTGCTAAGATTGGAGTTTTTTAATGATTCTTGTTGGCCATCTTATGTCAGTCAATATTTTCAAGTTTCTAGTGATTTAAATATTGTAATTTTGGGGATCCCAACTGTGTAGAAAATGCCCTAAGTTTTCATGTGTGAGTGTTTGAGATGAACACCTTAAACTGAAGGGAACTGGGAATTTTTAAGTGGAAGCACCTAAAAACTGTTGATCGCTTCTGAATATCTTGGTCAGCCCCGCATGTCACTCCACAAAGAACCTCTTCCTGTGAATGAGCACAGTGGCATAGCACTTTGGGCACAGTCTGGCTGCTTGAGACATCTGCTTCTGCATGGTTCCCTCAGCACAGAAAATGTGTCAAGATTCGCAGAGGAAAGGAATAATTACCCAGACAGAAATGAGCCCTGGATGTGTCAAAGAAATAGACATAGATGGAGTTTTAAAACACTCTCAGGATGGAATTTCTTAGTATAGTCCAAGGAGGTTAAAGCCAGGATTAGAAGGATTAAACTGTGTAATGGAAAGATGAGAAAATATTTCAGCAGTACTCGGCAATAGAATATATTCTGACAGAAAGTGATGGGGTGACCTACTGCATGGTTTCTTTAAGACCACACTGCCCAGACCTGCATCATTCAAGGGAAATAATGGTCCCCAGTACTTGTTTTGGGCTAGCACCAATGCCAGTGATCTTCCAAACTTTGGAGCATGAGATAACTATATTGTACACCACCATTATCCTCCATTGGAGGTGATTAGCACTGCTCATGGGATGGAGAAATGGGTTCTTCTACACATTCATCTGATTCTTGCACGCTTTTTCAGAGCCAAATCTGTTGCTATTCAGTTTTATGACAGACTATCTTTGTAGCCTTTTTGCACCATGTTTTCACAGAATCATACAATCATAGAATTTTAGAATAGTTTCATAGAATCATAGAACAGTCTTCCTCTCTTGATATCCTGATGTGAAGTAGTATGCCATGAAGGTACTGAAACATTGCATATAACCAGAGACCAGTACCAAGAAAGTGAGGAGTCCAAATAGATGAAAGGTCTTCAAAGCTAAATTGAGAAGAACCCACTCCTTGAAGAATTTTAGTTGAAAAAATAACTACCAAAACCACCATCTGTTGCTCTTATTTCAGAGGAATTAAGTAAAGGAGTATCAAATGGGTGGTATTTTAGGGTGGGAACCCTCTAAGCGCAAACTAAGTTTTCCAGAAAGTGGTGTAAGTCATGCAATAAAAACTTCTCTTCTCTGCTGGTACTAAATTTGTTTGCCAGAATTACTTTGAGGGTCTTTCTTTTGGTAAGACATAAACCAAAATCCCAGTGACCACTCCCAGTTATCCAAGTTCTCCAAAGTCTCACTTTTCCTAAATAAAAGCAAGTGTAAGCTGGTTTCCAGGCCAAATTCTGATTCATATTCTGCCTACCCACACTTATTTTTACTGTAATTTTAACTGGACACAGTTCTTTTGTTGGATACAATCATCCCCTTCCCTTCCTGTGCTAAACTGATGTTTGGTTATGGATGTGAACTTTCCAGCTTAGAAGCAGCTGCATCATAAAGTGGGGCAATGCAGCCCTTATATTTAGCAGATATACTTTAAGTTCAGAAATGATGACATGAAAAACACTATGTGCTGGAAACTTGTGCAGCTAACACTTAGGACTAAGCAACAATCACCTCTGAAAAGATCTATTCATCTTTCTCTTCTTCATGGGAAACACCCAAAGGAGGCAACACTCATTTGAACTTCTGTCTAGAAATTAAATCAGAGAATAAAGCTTCTGTGAGGTTAATTTCACTATTTGTTCCTTAAACCATGTGCTGGCTCTAATAATCTGAAGTTCCAGAAGCTGAGCTGAACTGATGGTGAGAGATGAAAATCTAGAGAACAGACTCTGTATCCTTGGAAAGTTGGTTTTGAAAGAGCAAGTACCGATGAGAAAGAGCCATTTGATGGGAAGAAGTGGGCAGGTGGAAGCAGTGAGTCACAGAAGATCAGGGATGTGAAGACAAGTAGGAGGAAAAACTCTGTCATGCTCCAATAAGGTATGATCCAGTCCTGGACCTCCTCACATGGATTTGACCAAGTCATGTGGAGTTCCATCTCTCATCTGCTTAATCTTAACAAATAGGATTGAAAGTGGTCACTGCTCACTATCAAAAACTTTACAAGATTCTGGGACTTGAGTTCATCTTTTTAAACACAGTATATTAAGACGGACTCCTAATTCTTTCCTTCTGCTCCACCCTCTCTTTGTCATCTTCTTTTATTTAACAGAAATATCAAGTTAGAGGTTCATTGAGTCTTAGGCTCATTAGGAGAAACTGAAGCTCTTGGAGTTTCTCTGAACCTGCAACAGACTGGTTATGATGACAGAAACTGCCACCAGATTGCTTAGCAGTTCTTAGTACTAAGCAGAAGGCGGCTGAATTGCTGTGATGAAAGAAATTGCAAGCCTACCAAGAATTAGGCAGTGGTTGTATTAGGAAAGGGTTTTTTTTTGCTAAGAGGAATTGAAGAATGTGCTCTGATATAAGGCACAGCTCTGTTCCTGGAGAAGTGGTAAGACAACAATTGTTATTTCCTTGACTTATGTGATATCACATGGGGCAGATCACAGGTCAGCTTGGCCAGTAATATGCATATCCAGTGAATCCAGTTGTGAAAGGCAGTTCCATGGATGCGAAGACACCCAACACAACATTGTCTTTGGTCCCACCAAGGGCAGAATCAGAAGGCCAGATTCTTTCATTTCCCTGCGTGTAGAAATGGCAGCTCCCCTTCTTGTTTTGCCCTTACCCTCTAATAATTTAGCAGAAAAAATAATCACCTTGAAATTTTTACCTCCCTGGTAGGTCATAACTCCTCCATTTTGGGGAGATGAGCAGAGTGGAGCCTGATTACTGTGCATCAAGCTGCCCCATGAGAGGGGAAAACCTTTGCTGTTTTGAGACATGAATGTCCATGCGCATGCATGGACGTAGTTCACCACTTCCATTCCATCAGAACCGACATTTCACTGTCTCTGACTTCAACGGACGTGGGCTACAGCTTTTCTATTTTTATTTTTCACATGGTCTTCCTTGTTTGCAGTGCTTTAATCAAGCAAAACCAAAATAAAGCTTCTCTCCATCAGAACTCAGAAAGCCCTTCTGAAGGAGGAAGCAGTTGGAGTCAGCAGACATATCAGTGAAAGAATGAAGGTCATACTTTGCATAATATATTTATCTTGGAAAACATAATTTTATTCAGGCTATCCAAGAATTCAAGTGCTGAAACTAACACTAAGTCAACAGCACTTATAGTAATGAAATAAATTCTTTATAACAATCCAGCAGAAGGAGTTGACAAGGGTTTTGAATGGCTTGTTTTTATTAAAATTCTTTCATTCTTGCAAACCAGCATTGTCTGTGTTTCTTGGATATGACCAATGTAGAGACACCGTGCAAAGTCTAAGCTGGAGTTTATTTAGTCTGCCTGCCTGCAGCAAAGAAAAATAAAATGCTTAATAAAAGATTTCCTTCTGTGGGAGACCCTGCAATTTGCAGATTGTAAGATAAGGGGGCTGTTTAGAGGAAGGTATAATTCTACTTCTAAACAGAGATGGCATTCCCAGTTGAAGTTAATAGGAATATATCTTCAGCATTTGGTTAACCACAGACCTGAGTGAGAGCCACTAGAATTGAAAGCTTAAACTGTTCTTAATTGTACTGTAAAGCTCAAATGAAAATATTTTTTGTGCTCAGTCTTCTTTAATCTAAACATGATTTAAATTCATCTGTACTATTTACCTACTGACAGTAGTATATCAAACCTTTATTTCGTGACCTCTCAGATGTACTTTCTCCATGCATTTGAAACTTAATTTCCAGCAGCCTTAAAACTTCGACATTCAGCTGCGTTACAGCTACACCATTTGCCTGAGCAGCAAAATGTAGCTTCTACTTTTGATCATTTAAATTTTGCCTGGAGAAACATTTGATCATGTTTTTATGAGATATTGTGTGTGAGTAATTGTTGTTGCTTTGCTCAGACACTCCAGGTATAGAAGTTATCATATGTGTGACAAATACTCTGGGAGAGGGCAGGTCCTGAAGGAGTACACGACCTTAGAAATGGTAAGCTTCAGCATCTGGCCTTTCACACTTCCAGCCTACCTCTCCGCACAGCAAAAGGACCTATAATTTCATAGGACTTCACTCATCCCACCAACCAGAAAATCTCCAGGATTTTGCAGTCCAAATATCCAAACTCCCCACTCATAGAACAACAGAGGAGGAAAAATAACAAATCATTTGCCACTCTCTTTCACAGCACTGAGATAAAAGAAGGTGTAGCATTCTTCTTTCAGAGATGTTCTACAAGAGGAAAGAACCAGTCAAATGCTTTGCAGCAACCTCATAGCAGAGCCAAGGCTCGAGTCGCCTGCATCCCACAGTCACATTTTGATCTTAAAACCATGATGCATTTGTTTCCTCTTTGTCAAAACGCACGAGCCGTCAATGCCTCATCAAATTCAGACGAAGATTTGCATACCAGTTAAACTTCCAAGGGCCATCATGTCAAAACCTTTGGAACTTTAAAACAGGAGAGAGTGGCCAATATGTCTCAACAAATTTTGGATGAGATTTAAACCAAAATCTCAGGCCTTAAGAATCACTGAAGTTCCTGTGGTACTTTGCCTATGGTCTGCAATTCTGGTTTAATAGCTGTATAGAGGTAGTTATATTTCCTCTGTATGCTTCTCATCTTCTCTTTGTTTCACCTGGGTAACAATTTAGCTTCTGCGTTCTGTCTTCAAGTCCACCATGCTATTGATGTGGATTTGTTGGATGAAATGTGCTTTGCAGAAAATTCGTTCAGTTGGCTTTCAGAACTGGGTTAGTATTCATACTCATTCCCTCTTTTTCATAAGCTATCTCCTTTGATAATAGCATTTGTGCAACATTACATCTCTATAAACAGGGCCATTAGGAGTTAATATTTCTGTGTCACCTCTTTTTAGGACCAAATTTAGCTGAGGCTAGACTGAGCACATATAACCCACAAAATGGCTTTATTGTGCCAGACCCTCTGCGGGTATAAATGACTATAACCCCTATCTATTTTCAGATTTTGTACAACACCATAATAATGGCTTTCGGTGAATCTACACCAATTTGCACTAGTTGAGGTTCCAGCTTACTGACTTCAGTGCAGCCACTCCTGGAATAAGGTTTTATACCATGTTTGGATCAGTTGCCCTGGAGAAAGAGGTATATACTTAAAGCCACTACGTAAAAATGTCACCTTCTTGTACAATACTGTTCCCTTGATAGCCGTAGGTTCCAACTGCTTGATTTGTGGGGAGAGCACATTTTTATTCTCTTTAAAGTTTTGAATTGTATCCAGTTAGAAGAACCTTAGGTCTCCAAACCAAACCAAACCAAGGAACCAAACTCTGAGCATATTATCTTGATGACCACCACATCCAGGGTGAACACAACTTAATTCTCAGACCCCAGTTGTGTTCAACACAGTTGGGTTCAACACTAATAGGTGGTCAAGAAACACTAGAAATAAATCATCTCTCTTTTTCTGAAGGGAATATATATTTTAAGGGCTGCAGCACCCCTCTGTAGTGTTCTTGTAGCATCTTTTTCAGAAGTGCTGGGGGGTTTTGACCATGCATAGTCAGAGTGAGCAATGGCAGAGGCCAGCCTGGGGTAGGAGGATCGTGTCTTATTCTTGCACTTTTAAGCCAGGGCACACCGTTGGATCAGCAGTTAAAACAAACATAGGCTTCTGTAGTAGGAAAGAATGATGGAGCACGGCATTTGCTGAAGTACAGACTGTTGTACTGAAGTGTTGCTTGGACCACAGAGCCCAGGGATCCAGCAAGAAACATTAAAGCTGGGGGAAAACCAGAGGAAATTAATGATTGAATAATGGATTCCAAATGTTGCAGTTCAAAGTTAAATCCTAATAATACAGTCACTTTTGGGTACACTGAGCTCCAAAACAGATTGTTTTTCAAGGCAGCAAGGAGGATTCTGGGTAATACTATCCAAATTCCCACTAAGGTAATAAGGTGAGGATTTAGCTGCACTGAACAGTGCTTTGAGTCTGTTTGCTTCCGTGCGTGCAGGAGCAATCACGGAGCACTCTTCCCAAGGCTTTGCATTCTGTGTTGACTGTTAATCCTGGTGGCAGGTGGCTCCCTGCCATCTGGAACATCTTTGCCCATTAAGATTCTCCCAGAAAGAAAGAAAATAGCTTACTTAGTAGCTGGGCCAGGTTTTCAGGAGAGTGCTTCTGTACAGCAGCCCTGGGTCCGTGCTCACGGTTAGATGGGTTGGCTCAGATGACTGGCTCAGCCTATGGGACTACTCATTCTCCTCTTCCAGGCAGGATGAAACAGCAAGTCTACCTAGGCACTTCTTCTTC
Organism: Jacana jacana; assembly: GCA_013400555.1. Lineage (NCBI taxonomy): Eukaryota > Metazoa > Chordata > Aves > Charadriiformes > Jacanidae > Jacana > Jacana jacana. The sequence continues at coordinate 572,052 of VZTM01008335.1, forward strand.
TCCCAGATCCTCAGTTCACCTCCTTGCTTTATTTTTTAAGAATTTACCAGGACAGCCAAGCCTATCTTCATTCAGAGTTCAAGCATGCAGTCTCACAGACCATTCTGGCTTATCTGATGTATTACCACAAGTTGTATGTCTTCATGGAAGTCACACTCTTCAGGAGAGCAGGAACCTCAAGAACGCCTATGTATAAGAAACTGGGGGGGGGGTTCATACTCTGTTTCCATTCTCATTGATTTTGCTTCCTTTTTCCTTCATTTGGTTGTACTAATTTAAAGTATGTTTGCATATAGAAGGGACTAAGTGTAGCACACAGATATACAAACATCTCTAAGACTTGCAGTCATTTTGCTGTCACTGCAAGAAGCAGCAAAACCTCAAAAGCTATCCAAGAACTGAGTAAACAGGCTTGCTAATCTGAAATTGATCTTAGATTTCTCTGCCTTAGATCAGTGCTGTAAGAGCTGTACAGCTTGTTCAGTCTGTTCGTACACCGAGCACAGGGGAATGCCAATCACATCCTACCAATGCTATAATAATCATGTCTTCACTTTTCCAAAATGGCCAGTTCTCAAGCAATGGCAGTGGTTCAAAGCCTCATCAATGTTTACTGTTTGGCTTAATACCAATCCTTCATCAAATCTCAATGTAAAACAAATTCTTGGATGCCATTCGGTGACAGCTTCAACTGGGAACTGCACTAATTCAAAAATGAGATGAAGAAATCCTCAAGGAACTTTCAAAGATGGTGGATTTATAACTTTGGACGTGAGGCCAGGGGAAACCAAAGAAAAACCTTCAGACATGAGACACATTGCTCCTATCATTGCAGAAGGACGGGAATGAGATTGAGAGAGTTGAGAAAATAATCACTTCTGTTAATCCTTTTCTTCAGATGACTGTAGAAATAGAAAGAAATCCTTCTACAATGGGCTCAGAGACATGTCCTGCCATTGTGTGTGGTTTCCACATAGTCAAGATGTGACTGGGATTAATAGGCCAGACCAAGATCCCTGTGCCAGGGATGGATTTACACAAGTCTGCTTATGTTGTCAGCAGAGATGGGGTTGATGTTTTCAACCGGAAATATTAATCTCCTGTCTCGAGTCCACCTCCTGGAAGTAGGACTGGCTCTCCATGACCCACAGGAGAGATCATTTGGGTATCAAAGTTAAATTGCCAGAGTATCAGACGTCATTGTATATATCAGGCCATTTTGAGTGAGAATAAGAGCCAAGTTAAGAGGAAAGTCTAAACAAGGATATAACAGGGGTGGAGGTGGGCTCCTTTGCAATTGCTGTGGGAAGCATCAAGTGAAGACAGAGACTGAAGCAGGGCTGACCAACTGCAAAGTCAGCCCATAATGAACCTATTGTCCCAGTGAGCTTTGGGAGAGCCTAACCTGGGGTAGTTAACATCTTCATACCCTTGATGTGTGTGTCACACCAACATGGCTTGCAGCTAGTCTCAGACCGCCTAACCTTGTGTCCCTCACTGTAACATTTACGTGTCACTTTCCTGCTCACTCTAAGGGATTCAAAGGTACTTTGGAGAGGCCAGAGCACAGGAAAATCATTTTAATCTGCTGCTTTAACTAACTCCTCCTTAAACCCTTAAAACCTTTTTCCGGCTTCTTGGAATGCAAGGCACACTCATTCACACTCCTTTATCAGCAAGCGGGTAGAAAGACAGCCCAATGTAATAGGGTTTAAAGGCATTCACTGAAAAGTTCTCTGTTCCTTCAGCTCCATCCAATGTACAGAGTGAAGCTTTATATCAGCATGAGCAAACTAACCTTCCCTACCCACTCAGGCTACAGTCCTAGGAAGTTGGATCAGATGGAGAAGAACAGATAAGCATCTGAACCCCTAGATGTTTATCTGGAGTGAACACAAACTGTGGATCTTTTTGAAGTTGGCCCATCCCTATCACAAGCAGCCAGTGGAAATAATTTGAACCAAAATCAGGAGTCTTAGAAGGATCCTGAGCATTATGCTGTAACTACGATAAGCAGGAAAAAAAAAAAGAGTGCCAGATGGAAAAATAAAATATGCCAGCTTCCCCCTACAATGTATAAGCTATATTTGTGCTGCCTTGACATAGCTCTACTTCCTCACACCATTCTTTTATATCCGGTTGACGGATATTTTTCCATAGAGTGGTAATGCTAATCTTGGCAGACGCTGAGAGCAAATATAGAAGCTTCAATGCTTGCCCGGAGATTTCCAAGCCATCGGGAAACATGCCTAAGAACGACTCAAGAGCAGCATGAGGAAATATAAAAGAGTCGAAGAACTGGAGAGAGCTTGTTTCACATTCACAAATCCCCCAGTGCCACTAGATTTTAGAAGGTGAGGGGAACCCCGCCATCTTAAATGATAGGTTACTGCAGAGCTGACTGCCAAGACATACGCTGGCAAGGTTCCTTGTCAATTATTATTTTATTTCTTTTTACTTCTGCTTCTGCTACAGATATCTGGCCTCAATCATTACAATATCAAGCACCCCACTGTCTTTAATATATTTATCTTTACCACATCCTCTAAGGCAGGCAAGTGTGCTGATCCCAGATTACAGAAGCAGAAAAGGACCAGAGAGGCCCAGGCTTACAAAAGGACTTAGACAGCTATATTTCATTTAAGACAGACTTTGGACCCCTAAAGAAACAGTTCATAAAATCCCCATCTACTTACTTAAGGCACATCCATACGTGCATTAGTTTTGGATACGCAACTTTGACTGGTTTTCCACTATTGTGACTTGCCAGAGCATCCACCATCTCAATAGATTGAAACACCACTTCAATACATGTCCCCTCCTGCTCCAGCCCATGCTCAGGGAGATCCCACTAGGGAATCGCAGTCGTGGGTCAGGAGGCTGGTGCTCATATACCACCTAAACTTTAGCTCCTGCTCCCAATTCTATTTATAAACCGATCCTGTGACTCATATGTGCAAAATGAGCTGGAATCCAGAACCAGCACCCAGCATGAGCCGATGAAATAAGTGGGTTGAATTCGGTCTCTTGAGCATAGTTATCAGACTCAGACTCCTGCTCGCATAGGTGTAATGCCATACTTCCAGCTGCAGGCAGGTATCTCGGATACCTCTATGTATCCCAAATGGCTCTGGGCTCCTATGTCTTTGCAGCTAAACCAAGTTCAGGAAGTAGGAAAGCTTGAATGCCTAAGGGCATCAGGAGTCTGTACAAGAGTTAAAAGGATTCCCAAGTACCTTGAATCAAGACTTTCACCTTAGGAACAAGAGATCTCCTACCAGGTCCTCTGCTAGGGTAATCAGGCAAATGGAAGTAAATGCAGACTACATCTCTAAGAATAACATAAAAATGAGGCCAATATAGACACGTAAGTGTAGCATGAAATATTTCCTTATGATCTCTCAGATACATGAGGTTAAATGATGTTACATCTGAGCAACTCCTTTCTACCAGCATGTCTTTTTGCTTTTCTGAGGAAAGTGAGATGTAGACGTGTCAGCCTTTGATACTATGGCCTCAGCTTTTATAAACAGAGCTGCACCAGGATGGGCAGGAATACCTTTTAGATTGCAATCTTCCTTTAGAGTCAGTGTTAAAACACTATCGCAGTTTGGCGTGAATGTAGTGTAATTTGGTATCACTCAACTGTCCTCAGAAGAAACAGGTTCCCTTTACACCCATTGAAAAATCTGGCCTTGCACATGCAATCAGCACCTCAGCTGATCTTGGCCCTGAGAGCATCCTGGCCAACCACTGGCAAGACTGTTGAGCTCCAGCAAAAATTCCTAACTTGTGTAATCACTTACACTTTTTTCTATCTGAAAATTTCTTACCCACAATAGTTGTATTTGAATGTCAAATTCCTTCTCCTGCTCCTATTAAAAAAAATAATTCTTTAGGACTTTGACCCTGACACAGGTGGTGTTATCCTAGTAGCAGAAGGGTTATCTGTTGATATGGGCCAGCATCCAGGTGACTGGCAGTGTAAAACGTTACACATTTCTGGTGGATAGCCCTGCAGAAGAAATGGAGGTGTACATTTATTAAGCTCTTGGTAGCTAGTGAGGACAGCTTTATCCAGTGTGCTGCCTGGTAATATTAACAGGCAAGGGTGCGACTTGGTCTGCATGAACCAGATGTGTTTGAAAGGAGAAAGGCTGCCTTGCTTGGAAATAAATCTCTCTGGTACTTCCACAACCCTGAAGTAGCTGGGCTTTTGATCCCCCTTGAGTACTGCTTTCTCACGTACAATCAGGTCTGGTTTTCACCACAAAATGCCACTGCTGAATAATACAGACAAGTGTAGAAAAAGGTTTGTTACAGAAGTGACCTCTAGAGGCCTTTA
>VZTM01008335.1:580206-629354 GCA_013400555.1 Jacana jacana
AACTGAAAGCTTTCTTGCATTTGCTTGGGTACAAAGGAACACATCGAGATCTCCCAGGTCCCCTTATCAGGACCGCCTATGGTTCTCCACCTTCAGCAACACTGTTCTTTATGTACTTCTACGGAAAGTGATGTACTGGGGGAAGAAGATAAGTAAATGCACTCATTCTGCTAGAGGATGAGGGAGGGGATGTGTCTTGTGCTGCAGTCAAGCATACAACTTCCATTGGTGGCAGAGAAGAGAAATCCCAGTCCCCGCTCTGGCCCTGCACCCTGGCTTTCTTCCCCATCCTGATGACAATGCCTGGAATTACCTCCTCTTCCACAACCTTCCTCAAGGACAAGTCCTGGTGGCATCTGACACTGACCCCACTATTCTTAGCAGAAAAACAAGTCAGGGAATGGAGAGTGGGTGAACACTGGGTAGCAGAGGTTAAGAAAATTATATGCTGTACTGTCTGTCACTCAGACTAATACTGGTCTAATCCAGCCAAACAGAAACATATTCACAAAGAAAGATATTCAAATAAAGAAAAAGAAAAATGGAGTGGGAGACACAAATGTCTTGGCTCTTCCTGGCTCTGCCAAAACCTTTGAGGGAATAAGTTCCCTTTTCTGTGGAGCAGTGGCCTCGCCTCTTCTCCTCTTCTCCAAAGTGGAAATAGTTTTCATCTTTGGCAGAGGTAGGACAAACACTTAGGAGTCAGAGTCCCATTGCAAATCAAGAGAGTGGACTGGTAGCTAAATACATTTCTGAATCTGGGGTTTTTTGCTGTTGCTGCTGTACAGTGAGGGAAAAGGGGGACGAGCTGATGTTTCTGTGCTCAGTTTTGTTCCCCACACAAGCCAAGAAGGGCAGAAAGACATAGTTCATCTTGAATAGGAATTCTTCTGCGTCCTCTGTGCCTGCAGTATGGAAAATCAATGACAGGAAAAATAGCTAAGAAAGATCCTCCTGCATCTGTTCTTTGGCTCTTTGGGCTAGAAAGCAGCATGATGGGTTACATGAGCATTTCCTATAAGTTTCCCCCTTTAATCTTTCCTCCTTCCATTGCTTGACCTCTTTAACACTCAAGCACACAGCCATCCACCCAGGATATGTCCCAGCAATGACTCCACAGCCCAGCTCTGCTGAACAGCCCTGCATCCTGCTGCAGAGAAAAGGCCACCTGAAGGCCATTGAAAGGCCAAAACTTTCTTCCCTCAAAGCCATTTTCTCCCTCCTGGCAGCCAAGATGAGCAGTTCTGGGTCACTGTCCGTCAGTTCAAGGTCAGGCTGGACAGGGCTTTGAGAAATTTGGTAAAGGAAGGTATGGAAAGGAGGTTGGAACTAGATGATCTTTAAGGTCTTTTCCAACATAAACCATTCTATGATTCTATGTCCTTTCTCAAAGCAGGTGTGATTGGGGTATTGCTGCTCAGCAACATTTGAAATGTCATGAGGAAGAGCATTTCCTTATGTGTCATTGTTCTTTCCCATAGTGAATACTATTACCTTACCTCCATCATACGTTCCTTAAGTCACCAATTTTGACTCACTCATAAAATTGTTAAGGGAGCAACAGCTTCATTGCAAAGCTACTGGGAAATGTTGCTCTGCATCACTTTATTTGAATTTTGGTTTTATTTGTATTCACTAAACCCAGGAAAATGTCTGCTGAAGGTAGTGGGTAGTCAATGAGATCAAGGCCAGATGTGCAGTGATTCAATCACTACTGCCTAAACTCTTCCAAATAATTCCTCTTACTTGATTGTTATGGATGTATATGTAACTGGGCAAGAGGACCCTAACCTTTAAAATTAATTTTCAGGGTCTTTTTTAATTCCAACACCACTGCAGCTACTCAGACACTTATATGTTTATATATTAAGCTCTGTGGGAAGGAGACTGTCCATCATTATGTATTTGTATCAGTTCAGCATATTAAAACCTCATTTGTGGATAGATAATCTTGCTGTTAGCCTAATTTACATAGTAACAGAGTAAAGACCTGTATAATAACAGCACTTTGAATCGGGCAACAGAGCTCTGATTTTCCATTAATTGGAAAATTCCAATGTTTTTATTTAAAAGTCATTGTTCCCAAATGAAATAAAATAAAAAACAAAACAAAAAAAAATAGTACTTCATTTTCCACTCTGAAGTATCTCACTGGGGAAAGAAAAAAAATAATAAAAATCAAAGCACTTTCACTTGACTTTTGATTTGCTTTGGGTGGCTTTCATTTCAGAATTTTGGTTGAAATGGAGACTCCCTGGGGTAAGAAGTCTAATGCCTCTAAGATCTCTGATAGGAAAAACTCATCTGGAAATGGAAATGCACAGTGCTCTCATGAGGTTTCATGGTCTTAGCAGCACGCCTGTAGGCTGGAAATCTCAGGTTCTGGAGCCTCTCAAAGTTTTGGAGGCTTTGCCATCTGACCAGCCATGAGGTGAACTGGTAGGAAATCAGATGGAAAACCTTCTCCCAGTATTTCAATAGCAGCTTGTCTGAATGTTCATCAGTTTTAAATACTTTCAATGCAGAGAAACCAAGTGTTCCCTGATTAAACTATTCCACCTGAAAATCCCAAAATACCTAGAGCAAACAAAATTTGAGACTCTTGGTTTTTACTTTTTTTTTTTTTTTTCTCCCTAGAGGAAAGTCTAAGCAGAACAAGAAGCAAGGTAGTTTTCACAAGATTGAGTCATGCCCAAGACATAGCAGAGACTAATATGGAGGAGTCACCAGATTCCAGGATTCCAGCCCCCATTTTTAAAACCAACAAAACAACAAGAAGGAAAGAGTGGGGAGAAAAAGCAGTGGCATTCTCTTTTCCATTTTCTCTTCCCATCAGAAGTGCAAATGGTTTCTGTATCCATTGAAGGGCTTTGCTGACTATTAGCTCAGCTGCAGAGCATTCAAGTGGAAAGCTGCAGAGCTGAGAATTGCCAGCAGCTTCTCCCAACCCCATTAACTTGTTACTCACACAGTCAGAAAAGTGGATGTAAGGAGGCTTTTCTTCTATTCTGAAAGATCATACAGAACAATCATTTGCCACAGCTGAAATGCAGCTACCTCTGGAGAGGCATATGGTAGCAATTTCCCATCAGGTGCAGGTGCATTGTCAGTCTGGGGAAGTAAGGTGGAATAATTGCTCCAGCTGATGCATGAGAGAGTTTAGGAAAGATGGAATTTGGATATTAAACAGGTTTCTTCACACCAGCTGTATACAGAGGTGTTTTGTCTTCCCTACAGAGCTCTCCTTGAGTCTAATTTCTGTAGTACTCTACTCCACCACAGCATCCCTAGGGCAACAACTTGGCCATTTGCAGAAATGCCACTGGGACCGGCTGCAACACTCCTGCATAAATCTCCTGGTGGTAAACTTGGGTGTGATCCAGATTTGAACATCTCTGGGATATAATTGCTTCCACTCCAGAGAGGCCTGTATCTCCAGCTGTCCCATTTTTCTACATGGCAGATGTCACTGATCATCTAGGAATATCATCCTGTCCTGAGGTCACTGAAACCTCAGAACAGGGTGCACATGCTTTGTCTGTGCCCTGTCTGACAGGCAAAACAGTAAAGTAAGAGAACAGCAGATTTCTTTAGGTAAAGAAGCTAAGGAACAGTGCAATGCAGTGCAAAACAGTGCAACAAGCGATGGGGGAAAATGATGAGGAGATTAACATAATGAGGATAATCCAAAACTCACCTGAATAAAAAAGGAAGAATTAAGACTGGGAACTAGATTTAAAAGAGCAAAGACTGCTAGTTTGCTTGGCTCCGTGTTCACCCTGTGGAAAGCATATTTATTAGGACAGTTAGGTGCAGATCTTGTGTTTTTCTCAAGATGTGATGTGTTGGGGTCCTGACTGAGCAATATGTACTTTCCACTGAGACTGGTCTTAGTCCTGCCCTTATTCAGTGGCCACCATAGCCCTTTCTGTAGTAGTTCTATCCTGCTTACATCCAAGTTTGGAGCAGAACTGTTGCTTCAGAACAAAAAGGCCCCTCACCTGTTGTTTCTTATCGTCTACCAGCTAATGCCAGACATTTCCGAAGAAGGGGGGGAAAATCATGCTGTGTGTCTGATCTTTACACTGCTACAACTCTGCCTTAGATGGAGGGGCTGGGATACAAGAAAACTATCCCATAATCCAGAGGCTAACATTTATTCAGTCTATCAATCTGCATATTTATAAGGCCCTTGGTATAAATACACAAGAAAAGTTGGATGACCTTAAGCACAGGAGTAATAGAAATAGAATGAAATCTAATAGTACACAATCAAGCACTTAGAGACTGATAACAAGAATAGCTGCTTTAAGCTGTGGGCTCATTCACTGGAAACAACGAAGTTGGAGACAAGGATGTTGATGAACATGTTCATCATAGCACTATTAGGCACTGTTGGTGTGATGCAGTTACGGAAAAGCAGAACACAATAGCTATACATGGTACAAAAGTTATTTAAAGTGAAGTCAGTGAAGTGTTAATAGTGTGGGACTCCTTTGGCATACCATAGACTGCTCTTGTACTACATGTCTAAAAAAGGTGAATTCAAACTGGAGCAGACATAGTAAAGGGCTTCTGCAATGACCAGGTGAACAGAAAGCCAATCAAATGTGAGGAGACTAAGAGAGCTTGGTATGTTTAGCCTAGCAAAATGATACATTGGGGAGGTAAAATCACAGAGAAAGAGGAGCTATTTAAGGACAGTGCTGGAACAAGAACAAATAGGTATAAATGAGCTGGGAATAAATTTAGTCTGGAAATTCATACAAGGTTTCTAAAACTCATCATATTGGATATCTATTTTTACTACATCTTCATCCCTGGCTTTGGCCACTATGCAATCCCTGTGCTGTTGCTACAGGGTCATTACCCTCTCCTGTCTCTGTGCATCTTTTACGTCGTCTATCTTTTACTGTTGCATCAATTTTGTTGCTCAATTTATTTTTTTATAGTCTAGAAGCCATTCCTCCTAACCCTCCTGTTGCCTCCAGTGTAGCACCAGAGTAAAATTCTGTTCCTGTTTTTTCCCCAGATTTTGAGCTCATCGTCATCACCTGTGATGGGTGTGGGAGACAATCTTTCCAATCACCTGGAAATAGAGGGAAAAGGCTACAAATTGTGTCTCAAGATGTTCAGCCTAGTCATGAAGAAAAATCTTTTTTTCACTCAAGGCATAGAGCAGCACTGGGACAGGTTCCTCAGAAGGGTGAGAAAGGTGGTGGCATTTCAATCCTTGGAGTTTCCAAAAGTTGGCTAAGCAATCTCGGCTAACCTCATGTAGTGTTGGCAAATGCACTGCTTCAAGCACAGGCTGGACAAGATTATCTCCAGACCCCTTCCAGCTAATATTTCAATGCTTCTATGAAATCAAAGAGATCTGGCTAAGTTCTGCCCATGGGGCAATTCTCTTTATGTTGTCACCAGCCCAAGAAANTGGTTGTGAAATAGCTGTGTCATCTCTGGGTTTATCCTGTGATTGAGCAAAATTCATACAGTTTTCAGCTTCTTGGCTGTTGAAACAATGTGTTACAAAAAGGGATGAATTTCAGCCTGGCCTGGACACATTGGTGAGACTCACCTCACAGAGCCTTAGGCATCTTAAGACTTATGGTACTCAAGATGAGCCATTAACAGGGGAACAGAGGAGATAATGATCTTGCAGAAAAGCAGGAAAGGAGGAACCAGAAACCAGAAGAAGGTGGATGGAGAAATACTCACCAAAAGAGTTGCATAAAAACCCCTAAAGGATAAACTGACAGACATCACAGAGGTGTCTTAGGCTGAGGTAGAACAGTAACATCTCTACTAAACAAAACAGGATGGGGCACAGATTCGAGTACCAGGCTTTTCATTCACTGTTTAGTTGTCAAGGTATTTCCTGGCATGGTTTTGGCCCTAGCCAGAGACACCATACCAGACAGTGCATGGGAGATGTGTCAAGGACTCTCCCCACCAGACAGACATGATCACAGAGCCTGGGTTGTACAACTTTCCCTGAGGGTCAGTGAATGATCACCGGATTATGCAGCAGAGGAGATATAGCCTTCCATGTGGGGCCCGTTAGTGCCAGTTATGATCCCTTAATCCATAACTCAGGTAAAGCTCATTTATATAGTCAAAGAGTATCTTTTCTATTAATGTCTTAGGCTAAGCTTTTTGAGTTTTAGCTTTCTACCATAATATCTTGAAGACAATAATATTTTGTTCTGATAAATTCAGAACCTACTGAAAGCAGATTTACAGCCCCAGACAATCAGTGTCTGAAATCCAGGGATATCAGAGCAGGAGCATGGTGGAATACCTCTTCTCTTGCTGCTCTTGCATTTCTGTTTTTCCATGGAAGAAGTGTTCGTGATCATAGGGGGTTATTTCTTGACCTTATTTAACAGAAGAGCAGACTTCCATTGAAATTGGAGTCCATGTTGCCAGGCACATACAGAATAGCAGAAAAGACTCTCACCTAATGGTGAAGAACAAGACCATCCATAGGAAGAACGAGACCATCCTTGGAGTGCACCCTGTGATGTTTGTTCAATTGGTTCCCTGCTCCCTAGCTCAAAACAGAGCAGCAAAGTTCAACCAATGTGCCAAATGNACTCAGGTAAAGCTCATTTATATAGTCAAAGAGTATCTTTTCTATTAATGTCTTAGACTAAGCTTTTTGAGTTTTAGCTTTCTACCATAATATCTTGAAGACAATAATATTTTGTTCTGATAAATTCAGAACCTACTGAAAGCAGATTTACAGCCCCAGACAATCAGTGTCTGAAATCCAGGGATATCAGAGCAGGAGCATGGTGGAATACCTCTTCTCTTGCTGCTCTTGCATTTCTGTTTTTCCATGGAAGAAGTGTTCGTGATCATAGGGGGTTATTTCTTGACCTTATTTAACAGAAGAGCAGACTACCATTGAAATTGGAGTCCATGTTGCCAGGCACATACAGAATAGCAGAAAAGACTCTCACCTAATGGCTTCCTATTGATATGGAGAGGGGGAGAAAGCAACAGCAGACTCATTGCAACTGAGTGGCAGAATCAGACTGGTTCCCTGCTCTCCTGACAGAGGATTTGCATTCTAAGTTCCTTCTCCACTCCACAAATTGAAGTCTAATTCACTGATGCACAAGTATATTAGACCTGCAGTTCATTGATGCTCAACAATGACCTTGACAGTTAAAAAAAAAGCAGCCTGTATGAAACTTTAAGGGCATTCAGCCTCCAAAAATCAATAGGTGTGGTGCTTCACTTGGTTGAGCTGGATAGAAAAGGAAAGACAGAGAAAGAGATGCAGTAAGAAAGAAAAGACAGAAAATAGGACAAGAAAAAAGGAAGAACGAGACCATCCTTGGAGTGCACCCTGTGATGTTTGTTCACTCCAGCCTTATCTCCCTAGCTCAAAACAGAGCAGCAAAGTTCAACCAATGTGACAAATGTCAATGGGAACTGTTGTCCTCAGCATCAGAGCTATAATTACCTGGGGAAGCATGAGTTTCACAGGCTCTCAGACATGATCTTATCTTACTGTGAAAATGAATCAATGATGATATGCCTGCTTGCATCTGACTTCCCCTTCACCCTCCCTCACTACCCCCACACCTGCCTCAAATCCCATTCCAGCCCCACACAAGAACAACAGCAGCTGTGCCAGTGTTTATATTTGCTCCAGTCTGAAAAATCACTGCCAACACAAAGCCAGTCCCAGCAGGAGCACAGACCAGATGCCAACTGCTGATGCTTTCAGATCTCACAGCCTCCTCCTTTGGTTTCATGGGTTCCAAGCCCACGTCCTGTCAGCTTTCCTCCATTGATGGTGGATGATGAATGCACAGACCCAGCACATTCTACCTGCAGCCCATGGATTGAGTTCAGCCTGGTGGAAAAATTACTGACCCCACAGCCTGGGCTCATGCTTACCTTTCCTTAGACCTGTGGTTAGAGTGGGTCATGGAGGAGACAGCTTGTACCTCTTGCCCACCCACATAAACAATGCATGAGAGGCAGTACCGAGCACTTGATATTTATTGCTTTATGTAAGTGGTGTGCACAGATACCTTGCATCACATTGCAAGTGAACTGTATAAGTACAGAACTGAATATATACCCATCATACAAGGGTATATATGTCACTAGCTCAGCTACCTTCGTTCTCCGTAAGAGACAAAGAAAAGGGCTATGAACAGTGTTTTGCAGAGCTCCTCACAAGACATTGAATGGAGCTAGTACCTGTGTCCAAACCTTTACTCTCTCCCCTTTACAGGTTTCCAGGCATTCTCTGATGTGCCTGACATAAATATATGCCACAAATATATGTGTATGTTTCAGAGAGTTACAATAGCCTGCACTTAAAATTAGATCACTGGAGGCAAGTAGAATGAATTGTTAATTTTGGCTTGTGAACACAGCAGTAAGTGAATAGGAAAAAATGGTTAAAAGCACCTATTGATACAATCCCATGATGACATATAACAAACTCACCACCTTGAAGTTATTCCTCACCCTGTCCTCAGTATCATCCCTAGAAATTAAGTTTCCCTCCCTCTTTTGGCAGCTCCAGCCAGATCAGCCCATTTTTGCTCCAGCCCTATCTGCTCCCTGCTATTCTGGTTCTGCACCAGCTGGAGGTTTCTGAGTAGACCTGTGAGTATCCTAGCAGGGCACTGCGGGCTGCTTTATGGCAAGGAGAACAAGTTACGATAGTGTTTGTCCCCGAGAGAAGGAAATGAATAATAATTTTTTAAAAATTGTATTAAATTATATTAAAGGAAAAAAAGGTTGATAGGAAGTCTTACTATATTTATGAGACTGACCACAAAGAGCAGGACGAAGGACCCCCAGACAGGCTAAGCAAACTGCTTCCCCATACTTTCAGGTCTCTGATCCAGGTTTGCGGGATGCGGACTTCCAGGTGGTATGAAACTTGGGTGATGGCACTGAGTTTCCTTTGGGAAACACAGGAATAAGAGTCCGTTTAAATCTCTGCCCCCTTATGGAAATGACTGCCCTTACTATTTTGATGTCAACCAAGGACAAAACCTCAGCCTCATAAAGGCCTGGGCACATGATGTTATGCCTTCCTGAATGCACCCAGGCAGTTGTCCTCAGGACGAGTCAGTCTGGTCTCATCACCAACAACAAAGCTGCCCTACAAAATCTGAGGGCACGTACGTGACAAACTCACCGCACTGTCCCCTTCCTTTTTTCCATACCAGTCATGTTTGCACAAAGCTGGGGCAGCAGTAGGGTGGGAAGGTAACAATCATTATTTTTTTAATGAATTCTTGGCAGATAGAAACCCCTGTTAATCACAGCTCCCTGCTTCAGCCTAGTTTACTGGCTGTGAGTTCAGAAAGCAAAGGGAGAAGGAGCCAGAACTTCTCACCCAGGTCCCGCAGACAGGCTCATCAGCAGGGAAAGCTGATACAGAAGCCTGGTCTGCCCAGGCTCAGGCTTGAGACTCAATGACTCCATTAACTGAAAGACAGCAAGACTACAAAGTCTTGACTGCGTCCTTAGAACCTTACTGGTAGATTGGGCAGGGCTGAGTCAAGAGCCAAAGGGCAAACTGCAGTCAGTGCGCTGTAAAACCTACAAGAGAGCATTTCATCCTAACAGAGATCAACAGAGAGAAAAAGAAGAGTTGAAAGAACAGCATGACTCACCCAGAGTCACACAGAAGTTCAAGCATAGAACTCAGAGTAGAATTGAAGGCTTGCAGGTCCTAGCACAGTGCTTTATCCATTAGGCAATGTTGCCTAGCTGAGGTTGTAACTTGGTGGGTGGAAACTCATCTTGTTAACAGCCATTGACTCACTGGTCTGGCAGAACAGCAGGCTTAACTTTGTCCTCTAGATGCCAAATCACCTTCTCATTCTCCTTTCCCCCCTAAACTTCCCCTGCAATTTCTGTTATGCAGAAGAGCTCGCTCCAGTCTGCCTCCCTTGGCATCACAAGTTATTACTGGGCTTTGTACATGACCTGTTAAACATGGTTCCACATTGCCTGTATTTCTTGTTTTAACCTGCATCTTACAAAGCATTTTAGGAGACTTTGAGTTAACAGTGCCACAACATTTAAATCAACTATGCTTTATATTCATAGATGATTCATAATAATCTATAAGGACAGTGGGAAAAAAAAAAAAAAGGAAAAGAAAATTGAGAATTCTTTTTAGCCTGAAATGCCCTTTTTTGACACCAAAACTTGACCTGGGAAACTGTCAATTTTGACACCTTCTTATTTGCAGACAAAAACATTAGAACAAAATATTTTGACCTTGTTCAAATGGCATGCATTAACTTCTGTTTACCAACTTTAAAAATGTTCCTATCAAATTCAGAAAGGTCACAGTCAGGATGAAATGTCTCAGTTTTCAAAATAACAGATAATTTTTATTGTGATTTGCAGGAAACTTTGGGCACAAAATAATTGTGTGTTTGTTTGTGTGTTCTTCCACTTCAGAACAAAATCAGATTTCAGAATCATGGCATTTCCTACCAAATAAAACCAAGCGGTTCCCGCACAGCCAATCCTGTTCAGGAAAGACAAGAAGGGTTTGTTGAGTCACTTGCAGGAACAAGAGTTGTCCAAAAGAAAACAGAGCCAGGAGAAGGTTTGGAAGAGGTTTAAACTCCAACCCCAGAGGTCAGGTCAGACCTGAACTGCTCTGTAACTGTGAGCTGCACTAAGAGCATCCTAAATCTCAGGCAACAGTGTCACCATTACCCACCCCAAAAGAGCTGTGCCATAAAAAATAGCCTCCCTGCTGTCTGCTTTGGGTAGAGCCTTCCTGTAGATTCTTTTACAGCCTTGGAAAGGGGCTAAGTGTGCCCTCAACACCTTCAGCTACACTCTCTCCAGGAGCTTAGCCTTTCCAATCATGCATATTCCCTTCTTTATTTTCTTTGGCCTTAGCATTTTGAAGCTTCATGGGGGAGAAAAATGAATACAGAGCCACCTCTCCTCCCATCACTTATGATTCTCACTCTTTTTTACTATGTGACATCAGTGCAAACTTACACAGCTGCCTTGGATGCCTGGTGTCATACTCAGGTAAAGTGAAGGTCATGTTGATGCCAGTCTGCTCCGCAGCCACCTGCTGCCTCCAGCCCCTCTGCAGAGACTCTGCTAGTTTTGGCAATCTTTACTGAAGTGTGAATTCAACCTGTACTCTCCAACATGGTCTTAAGATGTTTGTTTGGCAAATAACTAATGCCAAACACTTGAAAACAGTACAAGAAACATATAGGCTGGGGAAATTGTGGGTCTGGGCTTGCATGATATGCTAAAGCCTGAAATGAAGGTAATTTTCTGTCTGCTGTGCTGATAACAAGTTAAATCTCAAGTCCAGGAACACTGAGAGAACTAAATGTGTAACTGTTTATCCTGTTCTTGAAACATAAGCAGGAAGAGTCAAAAACTGAGTTTCATGCCTATGACTCATTGACCAGCCTAGCTGAACTAGTAAAGGTACAAAAATCCATTTTCAGCTCGTCTAGGCCAGCTATAAATACTTATTCCAGATAGCAGTAGATGAGAAAGGCAGTTGGTAGGTGTCCCTCTGAGGCATAATAGCCATGGCTATCCTCTGGGAGATGTGCCGTCGACACCGTTCCTTCTCAGTGCTGCAGAACAACCTTCAGTTTTCACAGCTCCCAAAGGCATGTGCCCTCAAACAGCGCTCACTAGATCCTGACCCAGGTCACAAATCCTCAAGTTCCGGAGTAATGTAAAATACACATCATAAATAGACGTGTCCCTGGCCTCAGCTCACTCTCAGCTTTGCTTCTGTTTTCTTGAGCCTAGCCTGCCTGATTTTCTCCAGTAGTTCAATCATATTTATTAGGAATTTATAGTTCTCTGTAGGGTTTTTATATTTAGCTGCCTACATTGGAAAACCACATTTTTATAGATGTTGGATAACACACCTTTCTCTGTGGCTCCTCAGGGCTGTTTTTCCCCTTTTTGTGCTTAATATCCAATTTCTGTAGCTTAGCCCCATTTTGTCTCTATTCTTTGTTCCCGTCCACCAATAACGTAAATTGCTTATCAACAAAGCAAACACAAGGTCATATTTAAATGGCTGCAGTTCATCTGGAATTGGATCATCTTTGGCTATCACAGCTTCTTGGCTGCAAAACTGACACAGAGAAGTAGGAAAAAGAACAACTTTGCAGTACTTGCAAAAGGTTGGCCTTGCTGCTTAGTTCATAAAGGCAGAGATGTTAAGTGTCTCATCACAGTCCTTAGTGTATAAGCTCACAAGCCTTGGTCTGCTACATGTGCCGGTAGCCACTTTTAAGCTGATGAGGGTCAATGCTCTTGACAAAGTTACCAAACTAAACATGGAGTAAATCACTGCTAGTCAATTATTATCTCCATTATACAGCTATTTAAAGACTGTTTCTCCATGAGCAAACAGAGATAGGACAGGCCAAGACCTTAGTGACCTTGCTGTTTGCCCTGCAGCAGGTAAATGGGAAGTCAAAGCATGCACATAGTCTCTGCACCACTGGCACCAAACCTGCAAATCTGAGAGGAAAACCCCATTGTCTGTTGTTTTCTTAAGGATCCATTACAAATATAAAAGAGAATGGCAGTGACCTCATTCTGAGCAGAAGTTCAGTCTGTTTAGACCCCTTAAAGTGATTACAGAGGTTAATACCATTTACAGTGTAGGCGAGAGAGCTTGAGAGAGCCTACCTCAAGACTGAAAAGAAGGTCTCTACTGTAAAACCCTAGTATGTGCAATTTGTTTTCTCAGCAGGTGAGTTAAAATTTCAGTGCAAAGTCAACCTCCAGCCAGAAACATGAGAAAAGACTGTGTCTCCCTCTGTATGCATGTCTACCTGTTCCATAGATGCTTCTAGGACCCAAAACCAACAACAAGATTCTATGAAAAGCTTCTCTGGGGTGTGGTTTTTTTTCTGGTTCCTCCAATAGAGACTTTGCATTTTGGTTCCACAGCCCTCCCCCACATTATGAGTGGTGTCAGTGGGGAGAAAGTTAGGTAGGGAATTCAGGCTAGGTACGATGTACAACAGAGGCAGAAGTCCACAACTTTCATGAGCATTAAGCTTTCACACTTGTTTAATATGGATAAGACCACAGCAGAGCCATAAACATAAAAACAAAACTGGGGGGGGATCAAGGGTCCCCACAGTGGCTGACAGAGTGAGAGAGGAATGGAGCTGCCTAGATACAAAACATGCTAAGGATTAATCCACAAAACTGGAGGGCACCTGTTTCTTTGCAGTCCCACCAGTATATCTTTTTGTGAAGTCTTTTTTGCTGTTGTTACTTATTTGAATATCCAAAATTTCTGCCAAGATTGTTGTTGATGTTGTAGAGAAATGGCAAAGCAGAAATCTTTGGAGATTGAAGGTCCTACTAACACCTTTCGAGAGTTGGAGTCTAGGGCTTGGGAGGATAAAAAGTTGTTCTCAAGGCTCTGCATGGATCCCAGTGAAACTTGGAAATAAATCTGTGTTAGAGTAAAAAACTGCACACTTACTGCCAGGAATTTAGATCCCTATATATTTTGTACTTACCTAGTTCCTCTTCTTCTTCCCAAGCCTATGCGATTACTCACGAGAGGAAAAATAGCTCTCATAAAACTATTGAGAAAGTGGAATTTTTCTCTGAGTAGCCAGAGGACAATCCAGGCTGCTCCACAGGAATAACCAAGTGCAGGAAATCTTAACACTGACTACAGCCCATGGCTCTGCAGCAACCCTGATGGCAATAGAGCCAATGCTCTGCCCCGGAAGCTTTCAGGAATGTCCTATCTAACAATGCATCACTTCTTTTTATTAAGAATCTGGAACCTAGTAGAGACTTCGTGTTCCCTTATGGTCTTGCCCTAAATTAAGGATACCACCAACAGCTCATTAATACCTCATTAGAAGGTGTGAATACAACATATAAAGGGAAGGTACTGTAAAGCAACCTTTAGGGGAAAAAAACTGAAACATCAAACTCCTCCCAGGTAATCTGCCTTCCAATTTATCAGTAAAGGCCAGATCTCATCACTTTTGGCTTGCATACACTAACTCCTTTATTTACTGTGAGTCAGACTGTAGAAATCATATTTGTTCTGTAGTTCTGGCATAACTGCGGATACCAGGGTTAGGAAATTATACCAGCCAAATTTCAGGATTTCTAATTCATGGGAAATTTTTAGCATTTGGGAATTTGCTTTTATTCTGACTAAGAAAATAAAATTCTTTCCTTCATTATTGTCTATGACTGGAAATTCTGGCTAAAAAAAATGGCCTTGGAAATATTGACCCAAGGACTATTGTTCACATAAGTGAAAATCTGCAGTATTTATAAGACAGATATTTTTTTTTTAATAGTAGAAGTAGATCTCTGTATTATGTGTTATTGCTCAGAAGTATTTTTCTCATCATAAGAGAAAACAAACATGGATGTTGAACACATAGACTGAATGCAGACATCCTTGTAAAAGCAATGGCAAGGGAAACAACAGGGGTAGTGGTTACTGATCAGATGATGGATCATTCCTATTAGCAGCTTCCAAGAAAAAGGGTTCCACTAGGTATCACTGACATGATGACTCCTTGGTGTCTTCCTTTTTGCTGGCTATAAGGAACAGACTGGCCCACTACATGCCGAGGCAGCAAGAAAGATTTCGTCTCAAAATCCTAGCACAAAAAATGAGGACATATCTTTGAAAAAGTGCCTGAATTTCAGATTCAAGATTAAGAATAATTTCAGAAAAAGCCTGGCACCTGAGCATAGAAGTCACGGTATATATAATCCTACAAATCATCCATGGGAGCAAAACCAACATAAAGTCATCTGCAGCAAGAACATTCCCAAAGTGCAAAGCATTTGACACTGTCACAACATTGTCTCTCAGTGGAAAGACATGGATTTGGTGGATGGACCATGTTATAGATAAGGACTTGGCTGGATGGCTGCACTCAAGTGGTGGCTGGCGAGTACATCGAGTTGCAAGTGGCGACCAGTGACAAGTGGAGTTCTTTGGGGGTCAGTACTGTTTAATATCTTTATGAGAAACATGGAGAGTGGGATTGCATGCATCCCCAGTAAGTTTGCCAATGGGACCAAGCTGTATGGTGTGTTCAGTGCTGGAGGGAAATGATGCCATCTGAAGTGACTTTCACAACCTTGAAAGGTGGGCCTGTGTAAACCTTATGAATTTCAACAAGGTCAACTGCAAGGTCCTGCCCATGGGTTGGGGCAACCCCAAACACAATTACAGGCTGGGAGAGAATGGACTGAGAGCAGCTCTGAGAATAAGGACTTGTAGGTGTTGGTAGATGAGAAACTGAACGTGAGCTGGCAATGCACACTCACAGACCATAAAGCCAACTATATCAAAAGAAGTGTGGCCAGCGGGTCGAGGGAGGTGATTGTCCCCTTCTGCTGAGACTCCACCTGGTGGACTGTGTCCAGCTCTGGGGTCCCCAGCATGAGAAGGTCATTGACCTGTTGGAGCAAGTCCAGACGAGAACTACAAAGATGATCAGAGGGCTGGAACGCTTCTCCTATGAAGACAGGCTGAGAAAGTAGGGGTTATTCAGCCTGGAGAAGAGCAGGCTCCAGGGAGACATTAGAGCAGCTTTCCAGTACATAGAAGTGGTGTACCGGAAAGATGGGAAGAGTCTCTTATCAGAGATTGTAGTGATAAGATGAGGGGTAATGACNGGTCTCTTTTCAGAGATTGTAGTGATAGGATGAGGGGTAATGACTTTAAACTGAAAGAAGGTAGCTTTAGATGAGATATTAGGAAGAAATTCTTTACTGTGAAGGTGGTGAGACACTGAAACAGGTTGCCCAGGGCTATTGTGGATGCCCCATCCCTGGAAGTGTTCAAGGCCAGGTTGGACAGGGCTCTGAGCAACTTGGTCTAGTGGGAGGTGTGCCTGCCCATGGCAGAGGGGGTGGAACTAGATCATCTTTAAGGTCCCTTCCAACTGTAACTATTCTATGATTTTACGAACGGGAGATCGAAACCATATTTGCAAAATGATGCACTGAAAATTTTTAGAAACCTTATACCTTAACCAGATGCATCCCACTAGACCAGGTTGCTCAAAGCCCTGTATAATTCTTCACTTTGAGAAAGAGATATTCCTGTTTGTTCAGATGGTTCAAACTCTGAAAGTGCCTTACATCCTTGTCAAGAAAGCTTGAGATGACCAGATTGAATGTGGTTTTCTAAGGGAAATTGATCTCATCAAGTTGCAGGGGTTTCACATTCAAATTAAACGAACGACCTTTATTAAGGCTGAATGCCAGCTCAGTGCTGCAAATATTTCCTTTAGTGAGACAAAAAACATTAAATATGGGAGATAAATCTGAAAATGGGTATTTTGATGTGGATAAACTAACTCGCTTTAAATTGTAAGAAGGTTGCTGTGAGGGATTGATCTTTGATGAGGAGTGAGGCAGCCCATCTCGTTGCAAAGACACGATAAGATGTCTCCTTCATGTATTGAAGTAAAGCAAGCAAATGATGACCAGATCTTCTGGCTGCCACAC
Organism: Jacana jacana; assembly: GCA_013400555.1. Taxonomy (NCBI): domain Eukaryota; kingdom Metazoa; phylum Chordata; class Aves; order Charadriiformes; family Jacanidae; genus Jacana; species Jacana jacana. The sequence goes on from VZTM01008335.1 coordinate 596,737, forward strand.
TGCACCCCACATGCTCCAGAGGTCCTTTAGACACTTTCCTCATACAAACACCAACCAACACCCCTACTATAAAGAGGCTGAGAACAAACTGCAACCTTGAATGCCTGAATATACTCACCCAGCTCAATGTCTGGATTTCTAGAGATGATGAAAAATGCAGAGGATGGCATTCACCTTGGGGGAAGCAGGGAGGAGCATAAGCAAACAGCTTGGGACCTATCCAGCTACAAGAACGATGCTGCTTGAGACCCCCTGCTAAAAACTTGTCAGCAGTAGTGCTTCTCAGCTAGCGTGGGAAGGCCATGATCTAAAGCCTGTTAAAGTTAGTAAAAAGACTCCCATTGACCTCAGTGGGCTCAGTTTTATCCTCTGAGCCCAGGAGGACTCCAGCTGCGGTTTAGAAACTGCTGGTGGTCCGTGTGCCTGTGGTGAGTGGGCTGCATCTGGGCCATAGAAGCATATTAAGCCTAAAGACATATGAGCTATCAAGTCTACATTTCCTAAGCTTGATTGGGTGTGCAGTGGTTTGCAAGAAAATTTGAGGGTTGGCAGGGTTGTTCCAAAAAACTTCGGAATTAGTGATCTGGTACCTTCTATAAAGGCTTTTTACATATAACGTGCCAGGACTATTCCATGTGTTCTCACAATGATTTCTCTAAGGCTGGGCATAGCTACTTGACCTTGTTCCAGTGTCTGCTTTCCTAGAAATCCTTTATTTAGCCCTAGGGAGCAGATAAAACCAAGACCCGTAGACTAAACTACTAGGTCTTTTTCTACCACTGAAGTGATAACCCAGCACATTGGTTGACTTTTAGTTTTCATTACTTTGTTCTCTCTACTCCTTCCATGGGTTGTGCAAGTCATAGGAATATGCTTTTGCAAACTGTTTTAACTTTCCCTTCCCTACATAATTAACAGCGAATGAACTCCTAGTCACCCTTTACTTGATTAAGGGAAAATTACCTCATGCCTAGCCATTTCTGAGTGAAAATCCCCTGCTGTTACAACATCTCCCTTTTACAGGAATCCCAGTTAAAATGAAGAATTTCCTCTAATAATCTTCACACTAAACTTCCCCTGTTTGGCTTAAAATTACTTTAGAGGAAAAGATTTCAGCCCACAAGTTCACCCTGGGACAAAAATCGGTCCGTTTAGGTTTTTAACATCTTTACTGTGGACAACTGTGGTCCAATATGTTAGCAGTGGTCTCAGAAATACTGGAGAGAATAGGAGTGCTGTATCCATCAGGTTGATGCTTGCACATCCAAGGGCTTCATTAGCCCTCACCCGCAGCTCTGCAGACCCATTCCAACACCACAATACCAGAATGGCCAGGGCTGCTGCTTTCCAGGATGCTGTCTCCAATCCTGTATGACTTGCATTCTTTGTTTCCCAATTATTTGCCATGACTTTGGCTGCTTAAAAATTGTAGGCTGTGCAAATGAGCTGCTCAAGCAAGCAATCCAGACCACTTGGATGTAACTGACCTATTTCTGAATATTTTCATTGCTTTACTGTAGACTGCAACATTTGCGGATTGTGCTAGCAATAATTTTCCACTTTTCTTGGATCAATAAAAGATGTTGATAAAGGTGTTGGACAGCATTGTATCGGGGTGGATTGCTGTGGGATCCCATTATAGATATATTTCAGGCATGTTACGAGTCCCCGTGCACAGATATTTTCTGAGATACACTAAGTAGCCAATTTTAGCCTGTTCAAGATGAAGATTTTAAGTCCTGTAAGCACAAGCAGTAATCTTTTTGAAAATTATTCCCCCTTTTTGTAGCTTCCCTTCCCCACCAGAGGTTTCACACACAACACAGCAACACAAATAAGTGATTTAGCATTTAGGGTATCAGGGAGGGATGGAGACCTTCATCAAGAGCTGGGAACAAACAGTTGGCACTGGAAATCTGCTCTGCTGCCCTTGGCAGCTCACCTGCTTCTGGAAGTGCTGGATTCTGCACAGTTTTTCCTCCCCCCCCCACTTCCCTGCTGGATTTTGCAATGAATGCCAAATTAGCTATTCAAACAGCCATGCTGCTATGGAGGGGCAAGAGAAAGTCTCTGGCAAGACTGAGCATCTTCTCAAATGATTTCAGTTGTTTCTCTTCAGTGAAAATGAGTACCAGGGAGCTAGACCCACTTAAGCAGCCCAGTACATTTTGGCTTCCACTTATTTCGCATAGGCCTAATGACTTGGCTGCATCCTTCTCCTCTACCTCTATGTCTTTCTTCCCCCTACCAGTCTGAGTCTTCAGTTTCTCAGGGAAAGATTTTTCTCCCCAGTTCCAAAACAGATTTTAGGCAGGGGTAACCCAATCCTATAGGATCTTAGCCACCCCATGGTGAGATGTGAGACAAGACTTGTTTTCTTGCAGAGGTTGGGCATGGTCTCTGAATGTTGTGTCCCTCTCTCACCATGCAAGCCTATTAAGGCATAAGAGACTTATTCAGTCATAAGATGTGAAGGCAGAGAAAGAGAGCTCTGCCACCATGGTTGGAAGCTTTGGGTTGAAGTTGTTGAAGGCTGGTGTTTTTGCAGTGATCGTGTGGGATTAGAGAAGAGGTAGCAAGGTCTGCAAGACATTAAAGTGTATCATAAGGTAGCCTGGTGAAAAGCCAATCAGCAAATCTTTTACCAGTCACATCATAACTAAAGCACATTGATCTCACGGCCATGCTTTCCAGCAGAATTGACTTCTGTCTCTCCTTTTTCCATATGCACACATTTGTCTGTCCCACACACGCCTATCTGGAAAAGCAGTTGTATTCCTGACATTCATTCCAATATGAATTATCCTATGACTCTATGCTGCTGTGATAGACAGACACTAACTTTCTTTCAGTTTGCCTGCCTGGCTTTCTTTAAATAGTGGCAAGTAGAGCTTCCTCCTCTCATCACTCAAAAATCAGACAGTACCCAGAAACTTTAGATTTTTCTTCCTGATACTCCCATCCGCATTCTCACTCCATGCTAAACACTCCTCTGTGAAGTATTTTCAGCCAAACATGATAACGCCTAGAAAGGGAGAAAATAATAATAATAATAATAATAATAATAATAATAATAATAATAATAACAACAACAACAACAACAACAACAACAACAACAACAACAACAACAACAACAACAACAACAAAAAAACAAACAAAAATCCCCAAAACCAAGCCCCAATCTCTCTCTTAATATGAAGGAACAGTCCCAATTTCAGATTCATTCAGGGCATCAGAAACCCCATGAGGTGAGTCACCTGCATGGTGTGGGACACTGTGAAAATGACAGCGAGTAGAGGGACCCCTTTCTCAGGTTGATTGGTCAGCTTAGCTCCTGGCAAATTTCTGCCAAGTTCCTCTTTTCCTCTTCTGCTGCATGGAAGGGATAGGAGGGCATAAGGTAATGATGCAGGTCTGTGGGCTCCTACTTTCAGGAGCTGATGTAGCAGCAGGGCTCTTGCAAGGGGGGCAGGAGTGATGGAGTTTAATGACCAGCCCCTGGAAAGCAAGGCTCTTCCCAGTGAGGATAATGAATCAGGTTATCTAGCACAGCACAACCTGTGAGTATCACCTGTCTTCTTTTCTTGGACTTCCAGTAAACCCGGACAAAACTGGCTTGCAGCACGCATCAGCATCCACCATTTGAGCATGATGCTATTAATTAACTTTTTCTGGTCTTAAAATCAAATAATAGTGTTCCGTGATGATCAGCTGTATAAATGACAGGATGACCAGAAAATTAATGTATAAACAGTGTGATTGTATAAGCAATCACAGTCACAGTCAGACCTTACTGCTAAGAGGACCTGTTTTCAGCACTCTTATTTGTCATATGCCCAAAAAGATGATGACCAATTCAAAATATCAGTTCACGAGAGCTGGCTTCCTATGCCAACAAGAAATGTGCTCATGCCACCAGGTTACCCATCACCAGGTACCAAGTACGTGGTTTGAACATGGACTCTGAGACATTCCTGGGATGTTCACCCTTTTCCTGGGCCTGAGCATCACAGCAATAACAACCAAGACAGGCACTGAGAGCAAGTGAGGGGAACATCAGCATCCCAAAACACTCATGTCTATAAATGAGCACAGCAGATTCCTACCGCCTTTGCTGGGGACTAGAGACTGAATCCTTGTTCTTCCAAAATATTTGAAGGCCCTGTATGAATACTGCTATTTACACCCAAGGTTATTCTCAGGGCAGTGATCAAACATGGAACGGAATGCAAGCAGATTGTCCTGTTTACTAATAATAATTAGATTTCAAGGACTGTCCAAAGATAACCCAAGTCTAAGTTACATTCTTGGCACACGGTGCAACCAAGATGAGGGTTGCCAACTTCAACCAAGAATGGCACACCAAGCACAAATAGAGTCTGAACGTGAACTACCTGCTCTGGAAAAAATGGGAAGGGATGGAAACAATGTGTGACCTGTCAGATATTGTGACTTCAGGAATGTGGCACTCAGCAAGTACACAGAATACTGCATAAGCTATTTTTGTTAATTTGTGTCCTTTTATTAACTTCTCATGGCTCATTTTGGCTGAAAAACAGGAGTCATTTGCTGTTGCTGGGGGAGCTTAGAGAGAGAAGAGCTGAAATGATTCCAAAGGAGCCATAGGAAAGGAATAATATTGACTATATCTATATTCAACTGAAAGAGTAAGTCTTTAGAGGTGGCAGCATCTGCCGGTCATCCTTGCCAATGAACGCATATATCTGTCTTGCAGCTCAGCTGTGTGAACATCTCTGGCAACACCCTTACACACCAGGGACCCTTGTGCAGTCCAAACCTTCTGATATGGTGTTAGATGACTTGCAAGAGAGATACAGAAGGCTTCAGTCTTGAGGTGGCTTCACAGATAAGAGAAATATCATCCCTACTTGATCTTCATTTTCAGAGGAGACTGATTCAGTGTTCACTTCAAGTGCACTCCAAGAAAGCTTTGCAGAACAGAAGGAATAAGTGAAAGACTGACCAGAGTTAAGTACTATCAAAATGAAAGATAAAAAAAAAAAAAGAAAGTATCATGACAGAGGAGGGACTCACTTGTTTAGAACAAGAGGACCTCAGAAGTAGATCTGACATAAGGAACAATGATGCTTGTAAGGGCAGTCTTATCAGCAGAGAAGAGGCACGTGGAAAGTCTGCTGACTGCATCCAATTTCCCCTATATGTTAGAGTTTGGGATTCAGTTGTGGTCTCAAAATCTGCATACCTCTTCATCTCTCTGAACCAGGAACCACAGAGTTAACCCAGGCACTAAAATCACCCAAGATTTCCTGAAAAACATAATTAAAATTAAATCCCCACATTCTTAATCTACCACCTAAATGGACAGTCTGATTTTCTGAAATGCTGGGTTTGCAACTCATCAACTTCAAGGACAAATGCTGGAGTCAATTCTTGTGGCAATCAGGATATACTAAAAAAAAACCTTGATATCAACCATTCTTTGTCTCCAGTCCCTACTTACATCTTCCATTGAAAAATGCCTTGCTGAATTTGGGTAAATCTAGAGTATGGCTAATTAACCGTTATGGGAGGAGTCACTAGATGGCAATGTTACCCATGCTCACCAGGGCAAGACATTGTCGTGGTCACATGCAGGTTGTGTTTTGTTTTTATGATGAAGAAATACTGGTTTGCACCAGGACTTGTTACATGGCAGTCTTCAGAGAGAGGCGATGGTAGGCAACACAGAATTTGTTCCACATTTTAGTTGCTGAAAGTAAATTCTTGAAAAGAACAAGTTTGGTGTGCAGGCTGCGCATTTCCAGAGCTGCAGGCTGATCAAGATGACCACATTTTCAAGACCAGTGTTCAAGTATAAGAACTAAATGGAAACGAATTACCCTGAACTCCCTGTCATGCACTTATTTCTTCATTTGGAGGACAATGATCATTTTTATGTGCCCCTTATCATGCATTGATTATCAAAAATTAAACAGGTCCCGGGTACAAGAACTGGGTCATTTGGTCTCTTACACTGTCCAAGGAGTCGCCAGTCACCTCCAGCCCAAGCCAATCAGCTCATTCCCAGCTAGCACAGACCAGGGGGCATACCTGTCAAGCAGTTTGGAGGCAGCCACCTTGTCTTAGAAACTAAGTTTAATCATGCAGATGTGATCATTCTGTGACAGTGGATCCAGGCCAGGCAATGGTCCCGGCTATATTTAATTCGTCAGCGTCAATTTAGCCTTAGTGCCTGAAACAGAGCAAAGAAAAAGGAGGCAACATTATGGTGGACATGTAGCTTATTTTGAGAATATAGAGGGAGACAGAAGGTTATTGCATGATGTATATACTGAGTCTCTGACCCTCTGTCTACCTCACTTTCCTATGTGTTTTAAATTATGAAGCTTATCCAAGGTAGATTGAAGAGAAGCTGTGCTGCCATCCCAGTTGCTGTCATCAGATGAAGCTTGATGTATCCCAGGAGCGGTTTGGTGGCAGGCTTATATTCCTGACAGATGAAATTATTCCATAATGAAATTAGATGAGGAATTTAGCTCTACATGGGGACCGCTGGTATCTGTGTCTCTACACAATGTAAATCTAAACTCCTGCTAATTTCTCCAAGTCCTGCTCTCATGAGAGGGAAAGGGCCTCTCTCATCCTGTTTACATTTTCCTAATTACCTCATTTGTTCTGTGTTTACTGAGGGATTGGGTTCTTAAGAGGCCAGCATAAGACATCACAATACTACCAGGATGGCCCTTGATTGAAGAGGCCCTGAGCAACCTAAGGAGAGGATCAGATGGCAGAGATGGGGATATGCTAATTATCCACAAGAATGTGAGGGTTTTAAACACCAGCAAAGGAGTTTGGTCTAAAGAGAAGCACATATCATAGAAAGAAAATATAGACCATGTGAAAAGCAGGAAAAATTACCTACCTGTATGAGTACATCAACGAATGGACAACCACCAGGGAGTACACCCTGAGATGCCTCTTCCTTTAGATTGGGGTCCCTCACACAGTGCCAGGTGTGTTTGAGTATCTTGATCTAGCACAGACAAGAAACGTGGTCTAGGAAGAACAGAGCTGGCTGAGAAGGTACAGCATGGCTGGTGTGTGGCCCATCTGCTTCAAAGGCTCATCTGCATTAGCGTGACCATATTGGTCTTCTGATCACCTTATGCACCAGCATTGCTGGCTCTAATGCTAACTCCTGACGGCCTGGCTCCTGTGCCACAGACTGTCTTTGGATGACATGAGCCACCCCAGAAACAGCTTCTTTGTGGATACCCGGTCATTTTATTTCAGTGCAGTTGCCTCATCTTTTTTTTTTTCACCTTGCACTACAAGCGTGGGATTCACTGGCCCAGCTATGAAATGTTTGAAGAGTGACTAGTTGTAAGAGGAAATCTAATCCAGACATATTCATGGTGGTTTGGGACACAGATGCCTTGGATTTAAGCTATAGGCTTGTTAAAGGTTTGTTGAGCAACTCTGCCTGAGTAACAGGGACAAGATTCACCGAGAGAAATGAGGTCTCACCACACTTGTTGGTGGTCCTAGCACTTCATCTGTGTCTGGTTCTGAGAGTGAAGCTCCAAATTTGGGCTGAGCCTTTGCGGGTTTCAAGAGGGGAAGAAGACTCATCCCTAGACTGTCTGGTGTCATAACTGCAGAACTCAGGTCTCACATTTGGGGATGGACTGACAGTGTCTCCACCACAAAGACCTTGGTCTGGACCTTTGCTGGAACTTAGTGACCTTGACTCATAACCCATGGTTTTCCTGAAGGGAGAGGGAGAACTTGGTTCAAAGTGCCCAAAATAATGATGAGGCTGTCTTGTACCCTACCAAAGAGTGTTTCTGTATCATTGTGTGTATTGCATGTCCTCAAACATGCTATAAACATATAGCACAAGCTGAAAAGTAGAGAAAGGCTGGGGCAGTCCAGATGGATACAGTTGGAGGATTGCCTTGGGCAACTTGGTGAGGTACGAGTCCATACTGTCTGCCTGGTGTGGACCCATGCGTGAATTACTGAATTTCTTTTTGTGAAAAAAAATTAGCTTTCTTTACAAGGGAATATGTATGTAGTGTGACAATCAGTTGAGCAGGGCTCTGGAGCAAAACAGGAGTTAAATGGAAAATATAAGCATATGTTCTCTATGTAGTGAAAGAAGAATCAACACATGCTCTCTGCATTATAGCCTCGACCTCATCATACACAAGAAACAGAAGATGTGGTTTCAACACTTTTCTTGACCTGAAGGAGATCAAACCCACAGCTGCCTATTTTTAGAAGCATATTTTATTTTTGCTACTGCCTTGGTGAGATGAGCCACTGACACTGTCCTGAGTGACCAGTGATAGGTACGCTAATAGATATTATGAACTCTGTGGTAGGAGACATATTGTCCTCATTACTTGTACAAGAAATTTTGATGCCTAACTCAGGACCATTTATCACAGGTGCCCAGCTATTCCTGGGAAGCCAATCCAATCCTTCCTTACTCTCCTTCTTGTTTTACAAGTCTCATGCAGCTGGCTAGGCTGTCGTTAAATTGACCAACTTGCCATAGGATACGAAGTGAGAAATATTGCTGTGCTGTCAGCCACTGGAGTATGGCCAGGATTCCTGGTCCTGTTGTCCTCATGCATCTTGAAGTGAAAAATATCCATGCTTCCACTCCTTCATTTGGGGAAGAGATGTGATCTGCACCAGAAGGGAACAAAGGCTTATTTCGCAAAGACCCTGGAATGATGGGTGATTTTATTTTGGGGTTTTTTTTAAGCCAAATTAATTTTCTATCACTTTGGTTTCAGAATCCATTCTTACCAAATGCCCCCAGGGAAGTCTAGGACACCGCTAACTTTGTGCCCACTGAAGCCAATAGCTGAGCTCTTCAGTGAATCAGGAACAGAGTCCTCACAAAAATTCAGGATGATTTACAGCACATCAGCTACCCGCAATAAGTACTGTCTGCATGCTCTTACTATGCTGTATATGTGAGGTCCCTTTCACTGCAAGAAGACTGAGCATCTTCATGTTATTTACCATCAGTTACCACCAGGTATGAATGACCACAGAAACTAGTTCGCTGGAGAGTTTATCTTGTTTGCAACCACATTCCCAGTATTTACAGCATTCATAGGCAAATTACACCAGTTTTACTAAACTAGGACTAGAATTAGTTTAAATCCACTTAGCTTAACACTGTCTATGCAAACCAAAGTGATCAATGCTTCTGTCAAACCAAATCATCTTCTGCATAACACTGTTATTACCGGATCCCTTTAAGTCTTCAAAACTTTAAAAATCACCACTATGTTTAAGATCAGGTGTCTGCCTTACAGAGTTAAGCCTTATATCTGCTAGCTCTTACAGCAGAAGTATTAATAACCATTTTCTTTGTGCATTTTATGTCCATGTGTGCAGGAACACAAAGCGTGCACCTGCCTTAATGAAGAAGCAAAACCACTTTCAATCCTTTGCTGTCAGAGGGGAGTTGTTTCCATACCCCCATGCTCTCCAGCAACTCAGGTTTCTTTCCTAAACAAACAGTGTGCTGTTTGTTGTTAGCATTGTCAGGGATCCTTCAAAATGCAAGCAGAGTGGAGCAGAACAAGAATACCAGTAAAAAACCCCACAGGACAATAGTCTATAGGTCTGGGTAGGCCATTCATTCCAGTGATGGTAATTTTAAAGTCTAGGATCTTCAAGGCCAGCTCTCAGCTGTTGCAGTCACCACCTCATAAACTTAGCAAGTTCCAGGAATTCATTTATTTGCTCCCTTTGGAAGACTGGTCCAGAATCTCACTGCTTCAGTGGTTAAAAAACATCTTCCACTTTCCAACCTAAATTTATTCATGACCAGTTTATCCCCATCTGTTCCAATGCCAGCACTGTCTTTAAGTTTAAATAGCTTTTCTCCCTCTTTGGTGTTTAGCTCCCATTCTATTTATAGAGTATGATCATATCTTCTCCGAGCCTCTGTTTTGCTGAGCTAAACAAGTCGAGCTCTTTGAGTCTCCTAAACAGGGCACTCCCTTCCTCTGGTGCTCATCGTTGTCCTTCTCTGCACCTGTTACAGGTTGAATTCATCTCCCTTAAACACGATGAACTAAAATTAGGCCTTGGAGTTCAGCAGCTTTTTACAATGCCACTAATAGGAACCCAGGTTAGAGACACCCTTCCTGCAGAGAACTTTTAAAAGAAGTTATCATGATCCATCTCAAGCTTGTTGCACTCCTTCCCCTTCTACCGCTATTGGAAAACTTCTGCCTGTTCTCCACCATTATCTTACAAGCATACTTAGACTTCGTATCCATTTTTTTTCTCGTGCCAAAATAGGCACAGCATTTTCCTAAAACTATGGGAAGTCCTTCATTTTAAGCTTGCACAGTTTGGTCATGCTGAGGTCTCACTGGTACACGATAGTCATCCTGAAATCAAGCCACATCCAGCATGAGGACCTAACTTAAACCCTGTGGTTTGTGGAATATATTCTTTTAGTGTTGCCTCCTCTTGCACTTTTAATATGGAAGGCCACTCTGCTTGTATTAGTCCAACTCTTCATCTACTCCAGTGTATCCACTGCACCACCACGCTTGGTGTCATTGGCAAATTTTCTGAGGGTGCACTCTGCTTGTATTAGTCCAACTCTTCATCCACTTCTGCCTCTTCTGCAGTTCAGGGAATGAGCCTATAGACACATGCTGCAAGCAAGTCTAACATACTATCTAAAGCATATTAATCCTGGAGTGAACTATTTTCCTTTCCACACCCAGGTTTCATAAAAAAAGGCCACTCTATCCCACTGTCGATGTCCCCGACAAAGACGTTAAATAGCACAGGTCCCAGTACTGCGGAACACCACTTGTTACTGGCTGCCACTTGGACATTGAGTCATTGACCACAACCCTTTGAGTGCGGCCATCCAGCCCATTCCTTATCCACCCAGTGGTCCATCCATCAAATCTATGACTTGTTTTGAGACTAAGATGTCATGCGGGACAGAGTCAAATGCATTGTATAAGTCCAAGTAGATGACATCTGTTGCTCTGCCCTTGTCCACCAAGTCTGTGGCAGTATCATAAAAGGCCACCAAATTTGTCAGGCATGATTTGCCCTTGGTGAAGCCATGTTGACTGTCTCAAATCACCTCCTTGTTTTCCATGTGCCTTAGCAGAGATTCCAGGAGGATCTGCTCTATGATTTTGCCAGGCACAGAGGTGAGACTGACTGGCCCATAGTTCCCTGCGTCTTCTTTTTGCGTTTTTTGAATATTGAGGTAATGTTCCCCTTTTCCCAGTCAGTGGGAACCCCACCAGTTTGCCACAATTTCTTGACTATGATGGAAAGCAGCTTAGCAACTTCATCCACCAGCTCCCTCAGGACCTGTGGATGGATTTCGTCAGGTCCCACAGACTTATGCACCTTCAGGTTCCTTAGGTGGTCTTGAACCTGATCTCCTACTGTGGGCAGTTATTCATTCTCAGAGCCCCTGGTTTTGCCTTCCATGACTTGGGCAATGCAGTTTGAGCCCTTGCTGGTGAAAACTGAGGCACAAAAGTAAATCAGTAGCTCAGCCTTGTCTGTACCCTGGGTATCATGGGTGGCCAGGTCACCCATTTCCTTCCAGAGAGCGCCCACAGCTTCCCTAGTCTTGCCTTTGTCCCTGACATATCTATAGAAGTTTTTCTTCTTGTCTTTGGCATCCCTGGTGAGATTCAGTTCTGTCTGGGCTGATCTGGTTCCTGGTCTCTCGGACAGTTTCTCTATATTCCGCCCAGTCTACCCATGTTTGCTTCCAATTCCAAGATACCATTTTGTCCTCCCAGTAAAACTGAAACCAAGTCCAAGAAACCTGGAGGAGCTCATGGCATGAATCCCAGGGATGGGGAGAAAATATCGTGGTCTTTACTGCTGAACCATTTACTGTGACTCACTCCGGTGACTCATCAGAGCAAAGCCAAGTTCACAACTAAAGAAGGAAGAGTTGCCACCTTTTCCCACTCCTTTTCCCACTCCTTTTCCCTCAGTCTTGTCCCCAGAGCTATGTTGAACAGTCTTAGAATTTCTCATAAGGAAGTGGAATGAAAAGGACAGTACAGGTTCTATTTCAAGAGACTGCAAGGAATTTCCTTCTGCTTACATGTCAGGAACTTCTGTCTGCTGCCACCATCACATCCCAGAACACCAGGGTCTGTGGCACAGTGAGAACCCATATGGGCTTATGTCTCCAGTTTAGAGACTGGAAAACTGAGGCACAAGTGCAATTGACATGATTGCCTTCCAGTGAGCCACCAGCAAAACCAGGAATACAATGCAGCTGTCTCCACTCCCCAAGGTGGACACCTTGAAACCAAGCTCCCAGCCTTATGGGGCAAGGTGCTCTTAGTTATGTCTTCTCCAAAGGAAGAACCCTAGAGGAGGATGCCTAGTGCTGCTGGGTCAGAGGGTCAGTGCCAATGCCTGCCTCTCATGAATGAAATGAGAGCAGACAAATGCCACCAGCTGTCCTTGCCACCCTGACTAGGAAGAAGTTTCCAAGGAGAAGTGACAATAAGGGCAAGGTGCACTTTCTGAAGGGAACACTCTCATTTGCTGTTAATTTTGCAACCCCAGAATCTGACACTCACCAGGGAATTTCTCTCTTTGGCTCATGTTGAGAAGCAGTTCTTTTAAATTTCTTGTTCTCTTTTTTGGGGAGAGTTTCTTTATTGGTTATTTTTGGGGTTGTTTTTTTTTTGGGGGGGGAGGAGGGGCATTTTAATGCTTCTCTTGAGAGGCTACAGACAAACAGGGCTATAACACAGGGAGCTCAAGAAAATTCTAAGTGACTCAAGAGGGTGCAGAACATTTCATCCAAACAACTCAGCTCCTCACTGCAACATTTTCCATAGTTAAGAGAGTCACATGGCTCTGGAAATCCCACCAAATACTGAAATGGATGGAAAGAAATGACAAATATCTTATGAACTTCTTGCTGGCCTGACACTAGAAACGGTCATGGGCCAAATGTGGGTCACAGCAGATGCAGCCAGCTCTGGTGCGGTGCAGAGCAGAGCAGCTAGCTCACAATTGCACTTTCAGGAATACATGACTGGTGGAGTTCTGGTTGCTCAGTGGTCTTCTGAGGTAAGATTGTATCTAAGCGGCAGAGCAGAGTGGTTGAGCTGTCTCCCCTTTCCCAGAAAGTCACAGGATCATAAGAGAAACAAGTTATTCTGCTGTTTCTCCATCAGCAAAATGGAGAGCTGAGCCTTCACTGCCCTATGAAACACAAAAAGGTCTGGAGCCAAATGGGGTGATTGGCAAGTGTCTGCAGAGACATCAGTGGAAAGGATTATTTTAATACATTGGAGTAGAGTTTAGCTTGGAGACACAGCTACTTACAGATGTTGAAAGATAGGCATTCACCCATGTACAAGGTATCTGAGGTCTCATAGTCAATGGTAATCTAGTAAGTGAGCCCTGAAGGGTGATCCACCTCACCCTAAAGTGTATAGCAAATACTCTGCTCCATGCCTTTGTACCCCAGGGCTTTGCATGTAGCCTCATCTGCCTCTGTAGGGGCAACTGAATCAACCCCAGACATCACATCTAGGCACTGGCAGCTGAGAAGAGACAGCAGTGTTGGTGAGGGACCAGGACAGACACAATCTTGGACCAGGGTGGCAAGGTTTTCTCAGCTGAGTGATTAGGAAGAGCAGAGACCAAAATGGGTTTGACAGCAGAGTTGTTCAGATGAGTATGCTCTTCTTGGACTGACCAGAGGTGTTTGCCACTGCTGCAGGGCAACCTGGAAGCATGGGGACATGGGGAACCATGCTGCCTGGCAGGCATTGGAGAGAGTGGGGACTTGGCTATTCCCACCTCCGGTAACTACACATTTCCATCAGGAGACCCTGGCAGCTAGCCTCAGCACAGCCTGTCCTCAACACCCAGGGCCAACGTGGGGCTGGTATGTGATCGTATGACTGACAGATTCCACCAAATACACGTCAGTAAGGTCCACAGTCCACATCTCTCTTTTTTTCTCCTTTTCCCTCCTTCTTTTTTTTTTTTTTTTTCCTTTTTAAATATAGCTTACTGCATTTACGCCAATAAAAACTAGTAAAAAATCAGACTGTTCCGTGCAATTTCAGTGAACTTGCCCAGTGTTGGAAGCCTCCCAGCAGGGTCATGAACTGTTTTCTATACGTTTTGTGCCTCTATTTTTAAACTGGCAGCTGGCACTCTGACATTCGAATTGCTCTTCTAAGAGGACATTCAGGAGCAGAGAATTGCTTAAAACTTCATTGCTGTCACACAGCCCCAAGAAACCAAAGCAAGGTGTGATCCTCAGCCTGACACAGGAAAAGACAGGATGGGCTCCAGAGAGCTTGCAAGTCAATAGGCAAAACAATTGGATAACATTATCCTCACAAAGCTGAGAAGCCATAGAGAAGCTAGAGGCCAAAAGCCCAAAAATATGTTAGCACTTAGGTCCCATTTATTTCCACAGTTTTTCCCTTTTGCATCTCCACTGGGGAAGGATTCTCCTTTTATAAGAGTCAATACCTCCAGTGTATCTGCAAACAGACTGCGAACCAGCTTCTTTCTCACCTCTGGTACTTGGCTCCATTTAGACTAACCCAGTCAGAGGGATATGGAGACAAAAGCGTCCTGACTTTTCCTAGCCTTGCAGGCAAGGATGGATGGTGAAAGGAGACCACTGTGATTCAAGTCAAATCAACAGAAAAACTAATTTTGTTCTCAGAGACTAGAATTTGGTTCAGCATCACAAGAAAACTTCCCAACACCAGTTTCTCCTTGGGGGTATCTTGATGGAACTTAAGCATATAGAATTTCCTTAGTGGTGAGATGCATGTAGAAAATAGGCTTTTTACAATAACGATTTCATACCAAACTTTTTTTCGGTTTTTTTTTTTTTTTTGCAAATGGCAACACCTGCCATGAGTCTCCTGAGTCTCAGATGTTCAGCACTATTTAAGAGAGACATAGATGAGTTTCTGAGTAAAATCCTGATGTATTGTAAGACCTGAATCCTAAGAAAAGGGTAGAAAAAAATTTCTTTTCTGAATGCACAGGGAAGTCAACCAAAAATCAGCACCCAAGAAGACTAGACATTGGCCTTGCTTAGCAAAATACATGAAAGACGGGACAACCCATTACCAGAGAGCACCTTGGGGAAGGCAGAACAGTATTGCTTACTCTCCAAGAGGTTACCCATAACATCATTGAGAGGATTAGAATCATAGAATCCTTTGGTTGGAAGAGACCCTTGGGATCATTGAGTCCAACCATCCACCATTCCAGTGCCTGACCACTCTTTCTGTGAAGAATTTTTTCCTAATGTCGTCTAAACCTACCCTGCTGCAGCTTGAGAGAGAAATACTGAGAAAAGACCTCAACATACAAATCTTTGCAATATGTGGGTGTTTGTGCTGGCCATTGGAAACAAAGCAGCATCATTTCTGTTTAGCCATTGGTCTTCAGTGAGTTAAAGATGTTACAGCCAAAAGCTGAGAGACAGGTAAACGCTACACTATAGAAATCAAATCATCTAAATCAAGTACTTTCCAACCCATCACCACTGCCAGACAAGAAAAAAACAAAAAAACAGAAGAGGGCAGGGAAGCTGACTGAATATTAGAATAGAATAGAATAGAATAGAATAGAATAGAATAGAATAGAATAGAATAGAATAGAATAGAATAGAATAGAATAGAATAGAATAGAATAGAATAGAATAGAATAGAATAGAATAGAATAGAATAGAATAGAATAACTCAGTTGAAAGGGACCTGCAATGATCATCAACTGCTTTACCACTTCAGGAATTTTGAGGCATAACAAGATTTTGTCTAAATAAAATGCTGTAATGAATATCAAGCAGAGAAGATAGACTAATAAGCAGTGAATGTGGGTAGAAGTTTGATAACAATGATAACTGAAACCTATCTTGAAAATTAATATAAGTAAAAGACCCAAATCATTTTAGGGAAAATTGTCTGGAGTGAATTTACAGAAGTGAATAAATGACTTAATCACTGAAAATAAGACTGGAAGAGACCTGTAGGGCTTATCTAATCCATCCCTTAGCTCCATCACATATTCTATCAACTATGGATTCTTTTAACCCTTTAAGACATCTCTGAACTGCCATATTACCTTGACAATGAGCAAAGTTTTCAAAACCAAAATAGATCATTGTGATCAGTTACCGTGCTTGGCCAAACACACAGCAAAGAATTTTATTTCTGTTATATATGACTGTTAAGGGTCATATACGAGGTGTTCTCCAGATACAGGGGAATATCTGAATTTAATAACCTAGGCTGTCTTTGATACCCTAATGGTGCCTAGACTTTCCCTACAGTTGAGAACAAGGACAGACTACTGATTTCAGCTCTTAAGTCCTCTTTCTCAGTGCTGAGTTTGCAGAGAGTCTTGGGTTAATTTATGTCATTGAAATACAGTTCCATAGACATAGCTTTAAGGAGCTGAGAAACCACTGCATAACTACCTGGTTAAACACATTAGACTGGACAGAACTTGTTTGATGTTACTTTAGGATTCTTCATCTTTTCTTCTAATTGGTCCTTAGCAGCTCTCAGATGAGAAAAAAATTAATGTCTAAGATGGCTGAGAAGTTATGTCAAGGACGCTTATTGCCTAACACCAAGTCCTATGCTGCCTGCTTGTGTTATCTTGTTGACTTCACAATAAAAGCACTGTAGAGTGAAGAAGGATGACCATGAAAGGAAGACCAAGGTGTGCTAGGAGTAGATGCCCTTGCAGTCAATTTAAGGGTGGAGCAAGGGAAAGGTGTTGGGAAACAGAAGGACAGAAAAGGGAAACAGGGTCCAAATCATCATCATCACAGAATCCATGTGTACAATGACTGTGCTTGTGTTTTTGGAGACAAAAACTGGCAGGAGATAGGGCAAGAAAAGTGGCTACTATGTGAGAAAATATAGGAAATCAAAGCAAAACTGTATGTTGTCTTTGCAAAGTTTTTTGGCCTCCTCCTCCTGGGCCCAGAGTCAAGTGGACGAAATTGCACCTCAGTCCTTGTGCCTAAAGCTTCCTGCTGGCTCACTCAATGCCTTTGGAGGCACATAGTCTGAAGGAACACCTGGTTCTAGGTCCTGTCTGGAATTTAAACTGGGTTAATCTGGGCTTAGACCACATGGAAGAGGAAGAGCCACTCATCAGTGAGAGAACTGGTGACCACAGCTCAATGTGAATGCTACTGCTATATGCCCCTATTAGTCTGGAGGAAGGAAACAGATGTTGGTCACACAGATCCATGCTGGCAGGTCCACATGAGTGCAAAGTGGCACCTTGGCATGCAACTCTCTATGCTATAAATCATACCTTACTCACAGGGCACTGCTGACCTTAGGAAACGTGGTTGAATCAGTCACATTCAGAACAAACTGAAAGGTGGGAGCAAAAGGGAGGAAATGTTTGTAGTTTTTCCAGGTCAGTATACCCAGGGAGTGTTGTTAACAATAGTCCTGATCAATATGCTTTGATCCTGTCCGATATACCTGTCCACAGGCAGTTCCAAAGAAACATTACAGCCATTTGAAAGGCTGAACTACCATAATATGTACAAGCAAGGGTTTGCATGCACGTACACATACACAATAAAAACAAGCTGCCTTGGAGGCATGTTTATTTCCTTTCTAGGTCCACACCCAGGTTGACTCAGCCGCTGCTCCATACCTTTTCCTTGTTTTCCTCCAAGAGCTAAAACAAATATAGTTTCCTCAGCCAACATCTGGAGCTACGTGGTGCCTGTTTCGTTCTCCCAACACAACTACACAAGCACACACATTCACGCATATGCGCCCTGGGACCTACTTGAGTCATTATGTCCCTGAACAAGTTCCTCTTGACTGCAGCATCTGTAGAGACAGTTATTCAAAGGTTAGAGACCTAGAGAAGCTTTCTCACGCACCAAACACGGATGCAGAAAACAATCCTGGGGAATAAGTGGTATCTATATCTACCAGAACTCATCTGGGTTTTTGCTGGTTTTGTACACCCATCAATGCAGAAGAAGCCATGACCTCTGTCTTGGTACAGGAGCGACAATGTACAAAATAAAGGGTAAGGAGAGTATAAGATCATTGATTGATTGGGATCTGGTTTATTCCCTCAACTCTTGATCCATATTACTGGGGGGAATGGAAGGAAGACGAAAAAGCAAAGGAGAGGTGCCTTTTGTCAGTCAGGGACTGTGTAGGAAAAACAGAGATCACAGAAGAAGCTATGTTTATAGCTGAAGGGATATAAATATACATATATAGTGAATCAGTACTGTTAGAAACAAGTGACCTCAGGGCAGCTTATCTAGGAGTGAACTTGGCCTGTGGTTTTCATCTCCCCAGACATCATTCACTGGGGTGGTGAGTTTAGCACCTCTGAGAACACAAAGTCAGAAAGCAGAGCCTATCCCTGCAAAACTTTCAGAGGGAAACCAACTGGGTAATAACCATGTCTGCATATAGCTTAGAAAGTGATTGATACACTTTCTTTTGTCCTTCCTTGCCAGCCTAGATGAGAAAGAGCTTGATTAATGAATCACTGCCTGTCTGTTTCTGCATGTGAAGATATGTCGAGATGTGTGCATGACAATAATGAGGGGTGTGATACACTGCTTACACCATGTCCGCTGCTAGCCAAGAAGCCATGGGATACTTCAGGTACCCACACAAGACTAGTAGGAAAAATGGAAGCTTCTGGGAAGCCTATGCTCCAGTGGAAGCTGCAGAACAACAGGCTGTCTCAGGGGGACAAGTATTGAATTGAGCCAAAGGCATTTTCTTGAGTTGCCATTTTCCAGGCAAACGAGGAAGTATCACTGATCATGCTTATTGCAGGTGAACAGTATATTGGGTTACTCTGAGAGACTGATGAGATAATTCAGGGAAAGCAGAAGGACATACATATGCTATCTGAATAAAGCAAAGTTTGAACAGGGATATTCCCTGTCCTGTATTATTCTAACACTGCAACAACACCTGAGAGTGCTGCCAGCCACTCACATTCATGTGATTCAATAGACCCGCTGCACACCTTCCCTCTTTGCAGATGGTTTACCTGCCTGAGCAGAGTCAAACCCATGCAGCCTCCTTAGCTGTAGAGCTAACACATCTTCATAACTCAAACCACCATTGAGAAGGTGCCTCACTTCTGCCAAGCCTGCTAAATAATCAGTAACCTCCAGCAGCAGAGTGTGAGGTGGTAACCTTTTAAATCACACCCAGGTGAGTTGCCAGAACTTGTCTGGAGAAAACCTACAGATACCTTTCATTGGTAATTTGCTTTCCAGTCTCAACAGGGAGGCCAAGGAATCAAGTGGAATAAACTACCTTCTGTCCTTCTCAGCTGGTTTCTCCAGGTCAAAACCAAACCCCTTTGGCAGGCAAGTAAAAAAAGAAATCTAACGCTCTGGCTGCTGGCACATTACCTGGTCTGTGGATACACAGTGTAATTCAATCTGCAGGGCTGTCTTTCTGGCACCTCTCACAAGTCCTAAAAATTCAATCCACAGTGAGAAAGAAAACAGAGCAGAGTTTGTTTGGTTCTTTGCCCTGTTGTAGGAGAGTGTGGGACACTCACTAGCAAAGGAGACACTTTTCATGTAGGAACCAAAGAATTTAGTCCTGCTTAAGACAAAATGTACATACGCCATGTTTCTCCCTCTCTGTTTCTCACAAAAACATGTATTTGCATTAATTTTGCAGCAGGTAGAGGTCTGAAGTAGACCTTAAGACAATGCCTAAGACTCTGAAGTAGACCTTAAGAAAGTGCCTAAAGGCTGTTTATTCCAGTATTGAAAATGGATTTAGATTAGACTATGGGAGATGTAGCTCACCTAACTTTGGGTTTCGACAGTCCACACATCTCAGCAGAGAGAGTCTCCTACAACTTCTGTGAATAGGACATGTAGAGAAATAAGTAGCTCTAAAATGTGGTTCATCTCTTCAAATCCAGGCGATAAAATTTAAGATCCTGTGCTAGGAATGCAAACTTTTCTCCACTCACTGTCATTGGAGCATAGGGTGTGTTGTTCTCCTCTAGAGATTTACCCTATAGTTGCCAATGTTGCTTCGATATCTACCAACTGAGCTTAAGAGAAGAATGAGGAGAGCAGAACACCTCTTGCTCAGGTTTTCCAGAGTCTGGCTCCCTGCCTGTTCAGTCAGTGGAGAGAAAGGGTCATGTTGCTTGCTTGAAACATCTGTAATAAATGAGGTGCTTTCATTCCTTACCTCTCTCCACTGGCTGTACAGAGAATTAGGCTCAGATAGTAGGTGGTCTGAATCCCTTCACTCTTATGAATGTGGCCTCTTAAGAGGTAGGTCAAACACAGCTTCATGTGACATAGGCATACTAGTCAACCTGAAAGAGAGCTGTGCTCTGAAACTACTTCACTTATATCTATATAAATCTATATATCGGAGTACTCAGGAAAAGTGAAGATCAACCAAACTGAGATGTGGAGTTAGCATATATGTTAATTAGAGCAAGTTCAATCCTGGTTTGAATTTTTCCAAAATAAATAAAGCAGATTTAGCTTTAGTCACACTAAGCCTGGAAAGGAGCATCTTTCCCTAGCTGGAAATGCAAACCTTGTTTATATGAAGGCTTGGATCCAACATCTTGGCATCTGGGGCCAGCTACACTAAAGAAGGACTAACAGACAGTGATGCTGTAGAAGTATATTGGCATTTATGTTTGGACTTAACTGGTTCTGGCCACGATGCTCTGCTACCTGTACCTGAGATGTGCCAGCTGGGAACAGCAGGGTTGTCCTCCCACTACACCGCACACAAGACAAACAGCTCTTTTCCTTTGGGACTCCAGGCAGATACAGCAACACAGAAGTGTGCTGCTCTTTTTAACTTTAGTGTTTTGGATGGACTCATGAATCTCTGCCCTATTTTTCATTATCATACCCAGAAAGTCATGGAGTTTATGGGCAAGAGGAAACCACGTATCAGTTGGAAGAAATGTGGAAGAACCATGACTATGCTATCAAGGGCTGTTGATCTGAACTAGTACTTAATGTTGGTGCATTTCCCCCCACATCCGCAAAATTAAAATTTCTCCATGCCCTGAGCCATAATTTCTCCCAAACCCCACAGTTATGCACGTAATGAAAGCCTGCTGTAGGATGGAGAACATACGGAGTTACTGTAGTAAGCCAGGCATGGTATTTTCCACAGCTGGTGTCCCACCAGGACACATCATGATTAACATTATGTCTGGCTTCCTCTGACTTTGCCAGGACAGAAAAGTTGAATGGCACACCTCTGGTATGAGCCTGGACTTAGGGTTAAACTTACCCTGGGGCCTGCCAGCAGAAGCGGTACATATTTGGATTCCATGCACATTGCAGAAGCTGTAAAGCAGGTTTGTAATTTCCAAGTGTCAAGAAGTCCATCATCCCTGAGAAAATGGAGGGCAGGTAATAGAGTATTTCTGGAAGTTCAGATGCCCTTTTAGTCAGAGCTACAAATGAAGACTAAGATGCTTTTGCCCTTGAACCATAAAAATTCATGAAACTATGAAAATTCAGTCAGCGTGACACCCTTATCTGAAAACTGAGAAGAAATGTATATAAAATGTTGTACTGGGGCCTGAAAAAGCTGGCTTCATTATTAATTGCTGACTGCCAGGCATTCTTTCACATAAAATAGAATTGGACGTTCCTGGTAATGGCATAGAGATCAATGTCTGTTTCTCTCATGTTATTCTTGCACATTGTGGTTTCAGACAAATTTGGTACACCAGAACCAAGATACATCAAAATACTGACCAGCAGCAAAGCTGATTTTCTGAAGCATCCCTTCAGCAACTCATGAGTGAAGCCAATCTCTAAGAAAAAGACACAGTTATTACTAGCGGTACTTCATTTTACAATATCACACTCTGGCTCCATTGGCTGAAGTAGCTGTTACAGTAAGTTGTACTCAGTGAAACTAATTCATTGGCTAGTGTGATTCAAGAGAGTAATTTCTGTGTCTCCTGCATTAAAGTGATTTTTGGAGAAATAGTGTGACTGTTCTTCCAATTCTTTACAGGATTCATCAGCCACAAACTGAATTTGAGGGGATTATTTGGAAGGCAAACCCATTGACAAGGGAGGTGGCCATTTCTCATGCTGACTGCTGTTGTCATGTGGTGACTTGTAATGTTTGACTTGGCTTCCTTTAGCAAGCCTAAATCCCACTGTCCTCATCAAGACACTCTATGGAGTCATAAAAAGAAGATCTGGAAAAGACTAATTAGATCATTTTGTCGATTCACCCTTGGCCAACATAAAGTTCTTCTCTACTATATGTTTCCCCAGGCTTGCTTCTGAATGACTCAGGTCTGAGGGCTTCCACTGCTGTCCTCCACAAGCTGTTCCACAGCTCTATAAGTGAGACACTTTTCCTTCTGCCTAACCTGTTTTCCATTACTTGATTTCACACTGTGACTCCTATTTCTAATTCCTTTTCCTTTCCGAAGTAATTTGTTTCTCTGCTTAGTCCTTTCCTATTATTTCTTTTTAGACATAGGACTCAGATGTCTGGGATGGATATTATGAGATCTTCCAGCCTGCCCTCTGCTCCCATTTTCTTTCTGCCATTTTTGGTAGATGTGGCTCCAGTATCCTTTTAAAGGATGAAGTGGTGGATATGCCAACCTTTCCGCCAATACTCTGTTGCTATGCTTTGCAACCCTTAACCTCAGGAAGACAGTCCTAATGGCTAACTTAATTCAACCTTTGCACATAAATTATTTGTGGTTTCTTTCATATTTCAAGTTTGCAATTGAGGTCTTCCTTCATCCTTTTCTTTGGCCTAAGCTAATTGGTCTTCTAAATCATTTCTTTAATCTTCCTCCTCATGCTCCAAATAGAGTCTCCAGTTCATCTGTATCTTTCTTGCAATGGATTAGCCAATACTGACTGGAGCAGAACTGTTTCATTCCACTGGAAGCATGTATTGCTGCTAGTACAATTCAGTTCAATACTAATTTATTTTATTTTTTTTTTACAACAGCAGGAATTTCTTGATTCGTGATCAGTTTGTAATCCATCATAGCTCCCTCAAAGCTCCTCTGCAGAACTGAGACCTGCACAGTTATTCTCCACTTGACATTTATCCAGGCAATGAATCTTGCTCAAATGTAGTCCTTGCACATGACTTTTTAAAATATCATCTGCTTTTTACATCTAAACTTTTACTGCTTGGCTATGAATTTGTTGCCTAGGCCAAGAGAGTCAGAACTGCAGGCTATGATTGCAGCACACAGATTTGCCTGGTTCAATGGCTTTTCCTAAAGAAACTGCTATGTGTCAAAACGAGCTTAGCGATCAAGTCCCTGTGAAGGAGTGATATTTCAGGCAGAATAACATCATCATTACCCAGTTTACTTTCACCACATCGGCATGGGTTTTGTCATATCAACTTTGTGTTCAGTCTTCTGCATGTTCCATCCACTGCTAACTAATGCCTAATTTCCTGCAAGAAATCTCCACTGCTCCAAAAAAAAAAGGCACATCCACAGTGGCAAACTATTTTTTGCTATAAATCATTAAGCTGGGTACAGGAAATAAACAGATGTAGGCAGGGAGAAGCTGGAGAGACCCCCTGTATGATACCATGTAAGATTAGTGGCTTGTATGAAATCACCCAGGGTAAAGCATGCAGGGAAGTGGCCTGCACAGGGTGAGTTCAAAAAGCTTTATTGCTGGTGAAGATCCAGGAGAAGAAACGACCCCAGTGTGACTCGTGTATTCCCAAGATGAATCTTTCAGCTTAGAAAAAAACCATCTTTTTCCTTTCCAACAGAGCCCTCCCAGGTACAACAGCTCCCACTGCACCATGCTGGAAAATACATTCTCCCGCTGACACCAACTTTAAGTGTAGCTGGTATCAAACAGTCTGTCCTCACCTGCTTCCCAGCCACCTCACATCCCAGCAGGCATGGGGTAACTGACCTCATCAGCAGCCTCCTTCCCTCATCCTGGCAGTCCTTGCACAGCCGAACATCCCAAATTGCAGAGCCAGTCCCACTTACCCATCAGGGTAGTGCCTCTAGGCCAGTGCATGTTCAGCTGCTGGTCTGCCAAGATGTTTGTGTAGTTAAAGCAAACCAAATAGTTCACCTACCTTCAAAAGGACATCACCAAGTTAAAAACAGATGGAGAATGCTGGCGACAGAGGGATGACTTTTTTTTTTTCCTTTTTTTTTTTTCCACTAATGATTCAGAAGGCCAGTAACAGCATTCTAGCCCTGGCTTTGGACCAGCATATCCTGTTGAGTCATGGCTGGTCTGCACTCTAATCTTAACACATGTGGATGGGCTTGTTAGAACTTGTCATCCATCCCTGGCTACCAAAATATTCTCCTGCTTGACCTACTCCATGTATTACACAATATAACTTCTATATTCGTCCATGAGTGCATATGCACAAATGTGTGAATGTGCTTTTGAGAGTGCAAAAGGGTACAGATGGGAGAGAGGAGGAGAGGTAGTTATAGCTAGAAATGCAATGGCCTCAAGAGGCAGAAAAGAGCATTGCTATTTTGTTGCCCTTTCTCCTTTCCTCACTTTAAAAAAAAAGTTTTTAAAAAAGGCTCTTTCAGCCAGAAAGAGAGACTTTGAATGTTTCAGCAGGTCTGTCACTGGTCTTATATACACTAGCATCAGCAGGTTTTTTTGACCAAGCTGGTTTCTACCACTGGGTGATACTGTATGTCCATGAACAAGATAGGAATTCAGGAAAGCTAGTGATGTTGAGTAGTTAAAATACTATCAAATAAAGGCAAGATATTGAAGTGTCAGGCAAGTGGTTATTAACCTTTATTATTATTGCTATTTGCTGATCCCATAAAATTTCCCAGTGGAAGGACAAACCCATATACAATAAATCCGGGCCTCTACCTAGCACAACTTCACATTCTTAGTTACATTTTTTAAAGTTAGCAAGAGTTCACAGGCTTTTCCTGCCTCTCCCCCTGCAACAGACCAAAGATCACACATTTAAAACTAATGTTCTGGGCAGATAGACAGATAAGAAGCCAAACAGGGGAATACATTGATGAGATGAGATTAGATCAGGGCTCACACTGGAAAATTTATGTGCAGACCCTTCAAAAGTACCCAGATGGAGGATTTTGCTTTGCCTGTGTTAAAAAGATAAAGCACATTTGCAAATGCAGATCCAGATTGAAGTTCAAACAGTCCTAACATTCAGGAATGTTCTGATTTGTGGTTTTGGTTTCAGTCCACATCAAACTTTAAAATGAAAGATGAAGAGAGATTGCTCTTGAGCTAGCAGGAGATAGATTGATGTGACCAGGGTTCTTGTATCTTGGGCAGTAGCTGAAACTCTCCAAAACAGAATTTCCCTTTCATATGCAATGCTACAGAACACTTAGCACTTTAAATTTTTTTCCTGGTGAAACACTGGGAGACCTGCCATTGACTTCAGTGGAGTTTGGATTCCCTCCTAAACATTTAATCCTCCATATGGGGTAAGTATTTTTCATACTTTTTTGCAGATGGGGAAATGGAAAGGAATCACGTTGTAGCTGCTCGCCCAAGGCCAAGGCACGGTCTATGCAAACTCCAAATTTCCTGGTGCTGAGCCTCATGCTTGGACCTTCTGCCATAGTATTCCTGGAGAATAGGACGCCGGAGGCCACACACAGTGTGCATGTTCCTATGCGCCGCTTGCTGGTTTCCTGGACCTAGGAGAACATGCTTTGCCTCTTGTGACTTTCTTCCACCACAGCCTGTTAACCAAGATGCAATCCAACCCCGAGGATGAGCAACAGCAGAGTCTGTATACAGGAGAAAAAAGTGTCCCCAGACTCCTCCTACAGCATGTTAAAGGTTTGAATAGTCCCTTTCCATTTCTCCTCAGATGAAACAGAGAATGATAATGTACTGGGATTAAATCAGGCCTGCACTGGACTGAAGCTAAACATCTAGGCTGCCTTTCTTCTGGCAGAAGTGTAAGATGGTAGATGAGGTTTCAAAATAGTTTTGTGGTAGGCCAGGGTGCTCCCTGCCTTCTAACACTAAAATTGTTCACTGAAGGCACCTAGCCCCTGTTCTGTCCAACAGGAGAGGCTGGGAAAACTAAGCACCAACATTAGTATTGCAGGCAAAGACTGAGTGAGGTGGGATGAATCTATAGCCTGCAGAAGGTCATCTTGATGCAACACGGTCCATCTCTGTTGACTTGAGAGAGAGCTAGAGCCCTGTCAGAACAACCCCTGAATTGTTAATGTCTTCTTTTGACCCATTTGGGTCTTAATCTGTCTTAAATACCATAAGAAGCCTGTACATATCTCTGAGATATCACAGTTACCTAGAAAGCAGGAAAGAAAAAGCCCTTGTGGGACAGGTTTTGTCTTAGTCCTGAACCAGGACTAAATCTGTCGGAACAGAAACAGCTCGTACAGTTTAACAAGTACACAATGATTAACCTCTTGGCCTCTTTTCCACCCCCATCCACAGTAATGAGGTCTACCTAGATGCTGGTGAGAGCTACAGCCATGAATCAGGGAGATGAATACATCTGGGAGAGGAAAGTGCACAGAAGGACAAGGAATACCGTTGGACCTTTAATAAATCCTTCCCTTTTCCATGCCTCAGTTTCCCAAGTTATAAACTGGGAATGATTAAATCATCTGGAAACAGTTTTGAGACCAGTGGTGAAAAAAACCTAGGTGTTACTTGTTGCTAATATTATACTAACAGTTCGTCTCCTCAGTAGCACTAGTGGATAAAGAATAAAAGGCACCATGCCAGGAAAATGCTTCTAATAACACAGAAGTGCCTTGAGCTTTTCAAATAAAACTCTCACTTGGGAACCAGTGTGCCCAGGAGTCTGTAGCTCTGAACTGAACAGGCTGCTGGCCTCCAACCAAGTGCACTGGTAACGGTTCCCAGCTGCATACAGAAGAACAGGTGAGGAGGGATACTGCTGAGCAAAACAGCCATCTGAGAGTGCAGCTTGGCACCATGGAGCAGGCCGGGGACTCAGGGCACTGAGTAGCACTGAGCACTTGACTGGAGCAACAAATACCTGGAAACATTACAATATCCAGCTGTGTCCTGAAAAAAATATTGGAAGTGCATTTCACAGAGGCCTTCAGTGGGCTTACTAAAGCTAAGGGATGCTACACAAGAATTGTAATGCACAGCCTTGGTAAACTAAAGACATGGTGCCCCGTGTCAAAATTAGATTTGCAGCACCTTAGTCATGCATAACGACTATGATATTGGGGCGTATCCTTTTGTATCAGCATGAACAAGTAGCAGTTGGCCACATTCAGACCACATGCTAGAATCATCAGGTTTATCATCGTGACTGACCTTTACAAAATGTAGTGTAGATTTGGTCACAGAGGGAGCCATTCAGAAGCTGCCAAGCATAGCCTCAGCATTTCTTCTGTGTCTTGACACCATGAGACAAAAGTAGAGACTGTAAAGGTGCCAGACTGTGACTATATTCTTCATGGGCATAAAAGCAACATACACAAAACTGGCATGGCCTGGGACACAGCCTGGGCAATTCAACCCCTCCAGAACTGTGCTGAAGCTGTGTACCATTTATTATCACTACATTTTTTTCTTGTTATTCTGAACATGGCCATAAATATACTCATCTCTTCCATTTCCTGATCATGTGCAGACACAAAATTGCACTATACTCCATTCTCTCACTTTTCCTGTGTTTGGATAAAACAGCATTCTTATATGAAGAAGGTATTTTGATCTGCTTTGAGATTAATTTCCTGTGGTTCATCAATGAACCCTAAAATCTACCATTGGAATATGGTGTAAGCAGTTTAAACAGACAAATTATACTACATAGCTAAGGGGATCAATAAATGAGTTGAATACAAACCAGCTTAGCAAAAAGTGATAAGGACAAGATAACACTGGCAGGGATATGACCTAGATAATTTAACCTAAAGAAGAGTTTATGTATTTCAACCAGATTCGTCCTATGTCCGGATAAAGTTAACAAGATATCTAGTACAGATCTTAGTTCAGACACTAGTTCCTCTCAATGAAGCATACAAAAGGAAATTCAGACCTTACATAGGTTTCAGCTGCTTTTTGTAGATCTCTCTCTATCAAGTAGCAAAGGAGACAAGGCCGGTGAGGCTCCTTATGTCAGACCCTTCTGTAACTGCCGATAGTTCTATGTGATGAACTGAGGTGCAATGAAGCCAAGGCTTTTTTGTATGTTAGAAAAGGAG
Source organism: Jacana jacana (assembly GCA_013400555.1). Classification (NCBI taxonomy): domain Eukaryota; kingdom Metazoa; phylum Chordata; class Aves; order Charadriiformes; family Jacanidae; genus Jacana; species Jacana jacana. Next base: position 625,009 of record VZTM01008335.1, read on the forward strand.
CCAATGTGGACTCAGTGATGACAACAATCAAATATCACTTCTCTTTCAACAGACAAACAGGGAAGGTGATGGAGGAGCAGAAGGAAATAAGCTTTCTGAAGCCAGCACCATTAACAGTTATGGCTGTTGATATGTGGGTTAGAGGATCCCAGCTGATATAGCTGTATAGATAACATAAAATATCAGAAGAAAATTTAATTAAGTGTAGCATATTTAAGTCTTCTTGTACTTTTTTTTAAAACCCAGCTGAAAATACTTCTTTCAAAGCTTTGGTGATGAATTATGGACTTTCAAAAATTTCATTAAAAGTTTGTTTTGTTTTAAATTGCCCAGGTTTTTATTGAAAGAAATTTAGAACTGAAGCCAAAAAAAGAAGAAGAAAATACTGATTTACATCAGTTTAATTAGATTTAATTAAAAATGTGGTTCTGAATTACTATGCTGAAGGGAGTGATAGAATAATACTGGGAGGGGGGAGGAGGGAGCATGGCATTTTCTGAACTGTTTTGCCTGACAAGAGATGAAATACTTATAGCTTATGTTGTTAAGTCTAAAGCAGCCATGGGGAGCACAGCAGTAACTCATAGTCCAGTTTAGACAAACCTCCTTTAAATTCACTATTGGCAAGGAAGTAGAGTTTTGACAAATGGTAAATCAAAATTGATTGAGAAGTTCAGTTCTAACATTGAAGGTAGTTCAGCTCTGAGCAGGAGAATGGACTGGACAACCTCCAGAGGTACCTTCCAATGCAAATGTTTCTTTGATTTCTAAATGACAGTTGATGATGTAGCTCTGAAAATTCTTGATAATATGTGTATGCCAGAAGAGAGGATATAACTTTAACCGGGAAGAGGGGACTCTTTTCTGGTCAAATGACCTTGACCCCTGGTATGAAACTCCTCCAAGGCTTGATAGGAACTCAGGGAGCAAATTTATGCTCCTTTCTGGTTTCACCAAGGCCTGTATTTGCAGGAGGTGGCTGCCTGAGTCACTGTCAAACAGAAGGCAACAGATGCAAGATGAAGTCATGATACACTCTTGTTTGGAGGACACATCCACTAGGGCTCAGCTGTGTTTTGGTGTCATGGTTTCTATCTATCCTGGGCAGGGAGCCAGATCTGAGTCTAAAATGTCCCAAAACAGCCACTGGTTTGAGAGTAGGAGCACAAAACATGTAGACACAACATGACATGCAGTAACTCACAAGGAGAGCAATCTAACACTGTCAAAACTTATTTAGAAAACCATATAACGAAATTAGCCGCTGTCAGTTTATACTCCTGCTTTGTCTATGTTTTGTAAACTTCCATGTCTCTGCTATATTATTGTGAATGTCCATGTCTCTGATAGCTGCTTCAGATTTATCCACTTTTTTCTTGGTCTTGAGAATACCAAGTGACAAAGCCAACATACCACCCTCTTCTTCACTGACTTTTCTCCAGGACTGAACTGAAGAGGGAGAGATGGACAGTTCTGGTAGGAAATTAAAAAAACAAATCTGGCAGCTAACAAATGCTTCCTATTTTACCAGCACGTGACCAGGATTACAGTCCACGTGCCACCACTGTCACAACTTGAAAGGAGAATATCAAGGTTATTTATGGGCCTTCTCATAAGGCAGGACAGAAGCTTAATTTGCTGGGAACTACAACCCAAGCAAGTAAATTCAAACTGATAACCCCAGCCCACTGTATTGAAAAGACCGGTCAGTCTTTTCTGAATGTATATTCAAGATAATGTACATAAGAATCTAGTTTTGGAAGTTCTTAATGATGCCCTTTAGTCCTGCTGAGATGCCATTTGTTGTTGGATCAGGGATCCAACACCTTTACATGCAATCAGTAGCAACAGGCAGAAAGAGCTAGATAACAAAGCTCTGCATCACTTTAGACTAGAGACTTGAGAAGGTTAGTGCGATTACGTGTTCTGTGATTCTCCTACTGATTTTATCTATTAATGACATATTTGAATTGTATAAGGTGCTAAAGGCTTTACATATGTACCAAAGGCACGAGATACCTGATGCTGCCAAAAAAATGAGTCCAATCTTGAGAACCCCAGGTAGTCACTCCACCTTTCTAGGGACAGGTTTCCTGGTCTGAAAGAAGTGTAATTATTTATTAAAGAAAGAGCAAATTTTGTTTCAAACAGGGACAAAACCTGTAACTCCTGCCCTGTAAGAAATTCTGTTACAATGACATTTAAACTTTTGCTCCCTCCATGTGAGATTATACAGAAATATGTTCTGTGTGCAAATATTTAACTTTTTCATGGCGAAGGGAGGAAATAGGGCTGGCTCTGAAATGCCTCAGAGAAAAACATAATGTTTTGACATCTCTGAATCAGACAGTTTTGTTCTGCTTTGTTGAACCAAATTGAAAATTTGCACTTCAGCGTAATCCAGGATGCATTCAAGTTCTGTACAACAGTCTTTTGAATTACGTACTTTTAGAAGCCAAGGAGCATACAGGACACAAAATATGCCTGAACCAAATCCATCCTCTTCATCTTTCTACCTCCAAGAAAACAAATGTTACGATCTTGAGCTTTTTCAGCTGATTTTGCAATGTAAGGGAGGGGCTTGAAGGGTGAGGGGTTATAATATATATTTATTCTTGCTTTGCTGTCTATGGAGTGTGAAAGAAATTAAGGTAATTCCAGCTAAAGGAACATAAGGTATTGAAGAAGTGCATCCATAATCAATACCAGACGGAAAATGAGACATTGGCATGAAACTAAATAAGAGAAACCATTAAAAATGGATGATTTAGGGGAATGGACTAATAAGAATAACATTTAAAAGAGTGGGTATATTCCTGGTCCATACGATGACTGGGAGCAGAAGGGAGAGCAGAGCAAGGGAAGACTGCAGCCATTTGCAGCAAAGTGATCTAATTTGAAGCTCTAAGGTGTGCCCACCATCACAGCATGGGCACTTCATCTTTCCATAGTGGCAAGGTGATACACCATAGCTGGGTTTCTGCCTGTGCTTCTGCTTGTGCACAGGTATGCCCACAGGCCAGTCTCTGTCCTGCATGGGAGGAGATTTGCCATCATATGATTAGTGAGCCCTTCTACTGCATGGAAAGGTTGTGACCCTAACAGAGCTCAGGTGAGGTGAAGGGACATCCCAGGAAAGTACTCCCAGATTAGCAGCATCTAAACAAAGAACATAAAAATGGGTTTGATCATGGCACCTGCAGAGCTTGGAATGACCCCCAATATATTTTAGAGCCCCCTGGTGCATCCTGTGTGGCTCTCATGAACTCTACAGAGCACACAGATCTTCAGCCTTCACTGTTTGCACCTCCTTTCTTTTACTCCAGCATGTGCTTTCTACATAGGGCTGGCAACTAGCTCTTTCCTGTGGTCAGTTAAATTCCATCCAAATTCATCCTCTTGATGTCAGTAGAGTAGAAAGGCTACACTGGAATAAAAAGCTCACACATAATCCAAACCTAAAGTAGTCACAATGCTGTGAAATACCTTGCCAGTTACGGGAAATGGCCTTCAACATGGTCCTTTTCCTTGGATCAATGCTACATTTTACCACTTCCCACCAGTAATTCCTGAAGGGTATACATCATTTTATTTCACTTCTCAGTCTAGATTCCTGCATAGTGTTAGCAGAGTACAGCTGCTTCATTCCAGCAGCAGGTAAGACATAAGTACATCCATTTTTTTTAAAGGATTTATTTTCTTGCTTTTTAGAAGGGGCACTGAGGTCCTTAGAGTCTTAAACTTTCCTCTTATACAGCAGGAAGGGAGGGGGTCTTTCTGAAGGATCTCAATACTATTCAGAGATACTCATCCTGATGGTCAAGTGGGATTTTAATGCTTGAACACTATATATAAATATAAGATTGTTGTCTAGGAGGAATGAGACGAAATGAAGCAGAGGAAACTTTCAGTGGAATTACCAGGAAATGTTTCTCAATGGTGAGACAAACTGTCAGCCTGCAAAGGAGTCTCTTGGGGAAAGGTAGTGATTTTCGCCTTATGACTCATGTTTTGTTGAACTGGAGAAAGAAGTCAACAATGTACAGGAGGGGAGGGTCTTGTAACGGCAGTCAGGTTCATGCAATTCCAAGTAGTCTTGGGAGCAGATGCTACCATCCATTTTGCCAGTTAAAGCACGTGTCCTCAGCAAGGACAGATTTAAGACCCTCAGCATTAGTCTTGTGTAATTCACTAACCGAGGCAAAAGGTGTAAACCCTAGAAACTGAAAGCAGTTCTGTTTTCATGTGTGAATTTGGGGACTGAAGGCAGATAGGACACACTTCACATCAAAGTCTGGAGGAATAAAGGACAATACACTTTGCACTTTCTTCTTTCCCCCACCCCC